>LFIW01000702.1:0-137814 GCA_001625285.1 Colletotrichum incanum
ACTTTATCCTACGCCTTAGAGGCCACTAGCTCGGATGTTATTACAGAACCCTAAAGGACGCTTTAGAGGACCCTAAGTATTAATAACACCTCTAGTAAAGATAAAGAAAAAGATAATATCCCCTAAAGAATTATAAGAAAGACTGTCTACCCTAATTAAGATAATTAATAGATCGAACTATACGGACTACGTATATATTAAGCCGCTATACAGTCTACTACTTCTTTACGACTTAGAGACTATATAATTCTAAACCCTAAATATCGTCTATACCAAACGATATTCTAGGCAGAATGTATTTAAGATTACTGTATTAACTATATAGCACAGAAGTACAAACACCAGCTCTTTCTAAGAAGATACAGCACCGACGCTATCCCGGAAGTCTACCTAGACAGCTAGTTAGCACTATAGGAATTTAAAAGTCTGGACAAACAGAACGTTACGACGTTTACGCCTAGCCTAGCGTACCCTATAAAATGCCTTAATAAGACAATTACTTACTAAGAGGATTACTAAACAGATAAATACAGACTGCACTACGTACCTAAGGCAGAAGCTTAGAGGTACAGGAAACAGGAACTTAAGAAGTAAGGAAAGGTTAAAGACAGACCTAGCCCCCTAAGACTTAAGATCGCAAGCCGCGAACAGTTAAAAAACGATAAGCGCTAACTATAGAGGTGTTATAAAAGCCTGTAATCGTAATAGTCAATTTTAAAGCATAAGGAAACTTTATATTATTACGATAGGTAAACAGACAAAGAATACTATAGAAAAAGAAGAAACAAATATACTAACTATAAACCGTTAAAAGAGAAAAGGTTAAGTACGGTAGAGGCACTATTAAATTAGAGACAGCGTAACTCCCTATAGTTACCTATAACCGTTAAGAATAACTTATCTTTAATATAACGGAGATAGGAGATAACGATATTATCCTAGGAATCCTATAGTTATAAAAGTATAACCTAAGGATAAATTAAAAAACAGGCTAACTTTAATAGGAAGATAATTTAGCTATAAGGACGCGTTACATACCGTAACCCCTAAGTAAATCTAAGCGACTAAGATACGTTACTTATATTAGAAAGGTCGAACCTATAAAAGATAAGCGATTTAAGTCCTTTATTAACGATCAGAGGGAAGAAGAGCGACTCTCCCTAATCTTAAAAGAATACCACAGGTATCAGAAGCTGTTTACCGAAGAATTAGAAACAGGCTTACTAGAGCATAGCTCGTACGACTATAAGATACCGCTTAAAGAAGGCAAACACCTAAAGTTCTATAAGATATATAGACTAAACGAAACAGAGCGGGAGGTACTTAATAAGTACCTTGCCGAGAACCTTTAAAAAAGGTTATATCTAACTATCTATATCCCTAGCGGGATACCTAATCTTGTTTATACTAAAGAAGAATAGCAAACTACGACTTTATGTTAACTACTAATAACTTAACGATATTACTATTAAGAACTACTACCTCTTACCTTTAATCTTAGAACTTTAAGATTAACTTTACGACGTAAAATGGTTTACGGCCCTAGATCTTAAAGGAGCCTATAACCTAATTAGAATAAAAGAAGGCAAAGAATAGAAAACTGCTTTCTGCACTAGAAAAGGCAACTTTAAGTACCTCGTTATGCCTTTTAGACTTACTAACGCCCCTATAACCTTTCAGACTATAATTAACTACGTACTACGAGAATTCTTAGATATATTCGTTGTCGTTTACTTAGACGATATTTTAATCTACTCTTACAACCTTAAAGAACATAAGAAGTATGTTTACTAAGTACTCTAGAAGCTATAAGAAGCTAAGCTCTTAGTTAAACCTAAGAAAAGTATATTCTATAGTTAATAAGTCGACTTTTTAGGATTTACTATTACGCCTAGTAAAATTAGGATAGAAAATAGGAAAATCGCGGCAGTAAAGGACTGGCCCTGACCCTAGAACGTTAAGGACATTTAATTATTCCTTAGATTCGTTAACTTTTATTAACGATTCCTTAAAGGATATTCCAGTAAGATTAACCCCCTTATTAAGCTTATATAAAAAGACACCCCTTTTAAATAAACTAGCGAATAAGAAAAAGCCTTTAAGGACATTAAGCAATAAGTCCTCTTAGAACCAGTTTTAGTTATTCCAGATCTAAGAAAACCCTTTAAATTAGAAACCGACGCTTTAGACTAACGTTATACTATTAGTAGATAACTTAGATAACGTAACAAAGAAGGAAAACTACACCCTTATGCGTTCTTCTTATAAAAACTTAGCGGACCCGAACTTAATTACTAGATCTATAACAAAGAACTTATAGTAATTATTAAAGCATTTAAAGAATAGAAACCTTAACTATCCGGTACTAAGCACGAGGTTAAGGTTTATATAGATTATAAAAACCTAGCTTATTTTACTATATTAAAAGTCCTAAACAAGAGACAGATCCGATAGTCTAAATTCCTTTCTAAATTTAACTTCTAAATTATCTATATCAGAGGAACGGAAAACGGTAGAGCTAATGCCTTAAGCCGAAGACCGGACTATAAGGTCCCGGTACTAAAAGAAACACGTGTTATCTTAAAGTAAGATAACTAAGGTGACCTTATACTAGCACAGAAACTCCTAATAATTAGCAGACGCGTTAATACCAGCCTAACTAGCAGAATAACGCCTAAATAAATTAGAGAAATTCACGGTGTTAGGGCATATAGACACTAAGGTGTAACAAAAACCTTTAAGCAAATCAGACAACACTACGATTAGAAGGTTACATAATAAGAAGTGGCTTTAGTAATTAAGGATTACGAAATATATAAGAAGAGTAAGAACAGTCCGCATAAGCTATACAGACAATTATAACCACTACTAGCGCTACTAGAAGCCTAGTACTTAATCTCTTTAGACTTTATCGTTAAACTCCCTAAGTTAAAAGAACCACTTACGAAAACCTACTATAACAGCATATTAGTTATCGTTAACTAACTTATAAAATACGTATACTTTATCCTATACTTAGAATTAAGTACGGCAGAAGATCTAGCGTACACGTTTTTAAAATACATCGTTAGTAACTACGGATTACCTAAGGAAATCGTGTCCGATAGAGACAAACTGTTTATATCTAAGTTTTAGAAATCCCTAATTTTGTAACTAAGAGCTAATTATAAGCTATCGACTACTTTTTACCTGTAAACCGACGGACAAACCGAACGAATTAACTAGATACTTAAACAGTATCTACGATGTTATGTTAACTACGACTAAGACAATTAGGTACTACTACTACTAATAGCCTAATTCGCCTATAACAGTACTATTAAAGAAAGTATACTAAACTCCCTATTCTACCTAAATTACGGATTTAAGCCTACGGCATATAGAGAACCTTAATAAGGACTATAAGCACTAAAGGCTATAGCAGACTATAATAGATTATAAGAAATCTAAGAAAATATTACTAAAGACCTTAAATTTTTTAGGATATAAATAAAGAAATATATAAACATATTAAGGGTTAAGGGACTAGCCTTTAAAAAGGGAGATAGCGCGTATCTTTTACGACGTAACATTAAAACAAAACGACTAAGTAATAAATTAGATTATAAAAAACTTAGACCTTTTAAAATTATTTAGAAAGTTTTAGACGTTAGCTTTAAACTTAACTTACTAGACATAATAAAAATCTACTTAGTCTTTGATATCGCTCTGCTTAAACTAGCACCGTAAGGATTAAACACTAATAACTATATTATTATAGAACCAAACGAACCAGAGTATAAAGTTAAACGAATTATTAACGGACGAGAAAAAAACAGAGGAACACAGTATCTTATTAAATAAAAAGGATACAGACATAAGGATAACTCGTAGGAACCAGTTAAGAACCTCTAGTATTCCTAATAACTCCTTTAGGACTATCACAGGTCCTAGAACCCTTAACCGCAAAACCCTTAGCAGGTAATTCGCTAAACGACTGCCAGGACGGATTACTAAGATTAAGGGAAGTAAGGAAAGACAGGTCAGCCACACTAAAGCCCCCTATCGACTAAACTTTATAAACCACTAACACCTCTAAATCTCTACCGTTAATAAAGGATAATACAGCGTTACCTTTTTAAAACACTATTCTTTTCGCCTTATAGATATAATCTAGCTTTATAAGTAACGTATCTATTTTAGCCTAAGCTTTCCTTAGCGTAGCCGCTCTTTAACAAAGAACCGCCTCTTTAGACATCTCTTTATAATCTAGACGACTCGCTTTATCTAACAGACAGTTAACTAAAACATAATTAGTAATAACAAGGAACCTACAGCAAAAAATAACTTATAAGAACAGATCGTATCCTAAGTTATATCGTAAGAACGACCTAAATAAGTACACTTACTATAAATATTTATCCCTGCTATTATCTTACAACAGACCCCTTAGGAATAATAATAAGAGTAAGGCATAACTTTAAAGCTAAATTAGGCGATTCTTAAAGCACGACGTTTACAACAAAGGGTTAAAGTCGCTAGCTACTAATTAAGAGACTCTAACATCTTATTAGCATAACAAAGAAGGAGAACTTAATAAATTCCCTAACCTAGGAAATAACCTACTTATATAAGTCTTAAGGGTAAGACCTTTAGAAAGGAGACCTAATATTACGACCTAATAAGTTACTAACAGTAACGCCTTACCCGGACAAGGCAGGACGCAGGCGGTATAAAATTTATATAGACAAGACATAAGAACGGACGGATGACTCTCCGGAACAGGAAGAACTATAGTACAGGTTACATATAGATAAGATAAGGTGATTACTCTGTAGGACCTACTAACCGATTAGTAGACCTACTAATCGATTAGTAGATATAGGTAATTAATTAACAGAACTAAGTAAGTAATCACTACTAATAGGCCGGTAGGATCAGGACAATAGTATTAGATACCGAACCTGTATATAGGATAGACTTAGACGCACTTAAGGACAGACTTCTATAGCTCTTTAGTAATTAACTTTGTGATTTACTCTACTATAAGTAACTCTTAGATTATCCTTCTGTTATAAAGCTATACAAGCTACCTACGCCTACTAAGTATACGACTGATTACCGTATGCCTAACAGACCAGCAGGATTACTAACAAGCTAATAAGACCTAATTACTGTTATTTAAGTATCGACCTTAGCTACCTGTTAGCAGAAAACACCACTGTCGGATATCTAACCGTAACATAACATTACTATCCCTTTTAACGTAACGCTTAGGGTTTAGCCCTAACTTAACTAAGATATAATAGTAACTATACGCTAGATACTAAATAATAATAGCTACTTTAATATCTATATAGAGGCCCCGTCTAAACTAATTAGGGAGGTAAAGCTAAACAAAAGAGTAGAGGCCTAAGAGATAATTAATAAATATAATAAAGCTATCCCTAGCCTTATAAACGGATTAGCTTAGGTTAATATAATTAAAACCCTTAACTTAGCGTCTATAAGGTTAATTGTCCTACTCTTTATAATACTATACTTCGTTATAAACGTTTAAGTTAGCAGTACTTAACCTAATTAAAACGACCTTATTAGAGGAATTATTAATAATAAGTTATAAATTAACGTTATTTTAAGGTTATACGTAGAAAAGTACGCCCTAAAGCTAACGACTACTACTCTTAGGATAAGCGTCTTTAACTCTAATTCTAAGTAAACAGCCTTTAATAAAGCTATAATTATCCTAGTCTAAATTAAAGGGTATTACTTCTTAATAAGTATGTTTATTATAAATAACTAGAGAATAAATAATCCCTTTCTCCTTAGATCCCTCTTTGGCCCTTATATAAGGATTAATTACGTCTATAGTCTAGATATAATTAGCTTAACCCTAACTACTAGTAACATACGGCTTTATATTCTAGCGGCGTTTCTTAAGTTTAATAATCTAGGAAAGCTCCTTAATTATCTACCTAACTAAGATAACTATACTAAGGCTCTTAAGGGTTTTCTCTCTAATTAGATTAATCTATATTAAGACCAGGAAAACTAAAGTCTAGTAACGATACTAGGACCCTTACTAAAAGACTTAAAATACCTAGACATAAGCTTAATAAAGACGATAAAGAAGTTATCTAACTGTTAGAAAAGAAATCTAACTACCTTATTAAAGTTACCTTAATAACACTTCTTACTCTAGTAGTAGATAATATTTATAGGACCGCTATAAAGGTTAAGAAGCACGATATAAAAGGTTACTCCTACTGTATAGGAAAGCCTAACCCGCTGTATATTAATATATCCTAACTTAATTAGGCCTATAAACTAAAAGTCTACCTTAATAAGTTATCTATAGCTATTAGGAAGAAAAGAAAAGAAAGGATTAAGAAGAAGGTAGTCGCGTAGTTTAATACTACTAACTAGTTATAGGACTTACCTTCCTTTACCCTACGTTAAGATACTAAGCGATTAATATTTACTTATAACTACTAGCCTAATTAAACTACTATAGACGCTAAGGTCTTTACGATATATAAAAATAAAGATAAAAAGATCTATCCTATTAATAACAAACTATCTAATAGATCTACCCCTAAAGTCGACCCTCTCTAGAAAGTTTAAAAACCTAGCTAAAGCTAAGAAGATAATATAACCTAAGGAAGGGCTATTTACAGGGCTAATCACGCTAAAGTACTTAAGCATTAAGCCTTATTCCCGCCTAAAACCAGAAAGGTTATAAGATATTATAAGCACTATTAAGTATCTCTTACCCTATAAAAAGGACCTTTTTCTCTAGGTCTTATTAAGCTGTAAAAACGTAATTACTTAGGACTTCTCTAAAAACGGCGCGCTTAACCTAAAGGTTGCCCCGCCCTAAGTAATTAGGACTATGCCTTATAAAGCCTAGTAAGAAAAGGGCATCTTAATCCCTAAGGCCCTTAAGCCGTAAGCTATAGAGATTCTTTATATTAGATTAACTAAAGGCATCCTTAAGGAAGGCTATAGCGTAATATAAAACCCGTAGTTCCTAGTTAAGAAAAAGAATAGTTCCTTACGCCTAATTAATTTAGCTACTTAAATAAACAGGGTAATAATACGTAATGCCTTTACTCCCCTAGGAGCTAAGAATTTCTTAGAAGACTTTAGTATATATAAGATATTATTACTACTAGACTTCTTTTCTAGATATAATTAGGTCCCTCTTACTAAAGAAAGCAGGGACTTAACTACCTTTATAACGCCCTTAGGACTTTTATGTATATATACCTTACCGTAAGGTAGCACTAACTTTATTACCTAATTTATAAGAGTTATTATATAAATACTTTATAACCTTATTCTATATTACTACTAAGCCTTCTTAATAATATCGTAATTAAAGGCCCTATAACTACGTATAACAATAAGGAGCTCCTTAATTAGGCTAGTATTTAGCGCTACGTCTACGAATATATTTATTACGTTAATATAGTCCTCCTTAACGTTAAACTAGTAAGATATATAGTGGCTAGTAAGAAATCTTAATAGCTCTAGAAAACTACTGTTATCGTAGGTTATCTCTACGGTTCTAGCAGACGCTAACCTAATTAGGCTAATATTATTAAGATCTAGGAGTAAGATGCTTGTCAGGACATTAGGGAAGTACGATCCTTTGTTAGCCTAACAGGATTTTATTAATCCTAGGTAGATAGATACTTAGAAATCACGCTCCCCTTTTAACAGGTCCTCTAAAAGAACGCTATGTTTACCTAGGGACCTAATCAGATTAACGCCATAAGTATTCTTAAGTCTAGACTTACTATTTCTCTTATTATTATCTCTTTATCCTACGGCTTAGACGTAGGGTTAGTAATTATTAGTATAGATATAAGCCTATAAGGTTAAGACGTAATACTAAGTTAGATAATTAAGACCTAATAAGCTATTACTAAATATAAGAGTGGTATATAGAGAGGCCTAGAGTTAAAATATAAGTCTAGAAAGCTAGAACTAAGGGTAGTACTTATAACGCTAAAGAAACTGCGTAACTACGTATACAGCATTAAATTCCTACTAGAAACAGACGCCTAGGTCCTAGTTACCTAGCTTAATAAAGGGTCTTACGATCTGCCTAGTGTACTAATTACTTATTAGATTACCTAGATACGCTTATTTAACTTTAACGTTAAGTATATCTAAGGCATAAAGAATATAATAGCAGACGCCCTCTTAAGAAAAACACTAGGACAATCTAACTTTAACAATTATAAGACCCTTAATTAGGTAGAGGACTTTATTAACGTTAACCTCTATTTTACTAAAGTACACTCTATGTTAGTTATTCTTAAACTTAGTATTTTAAAGTCTTCTTACCTATACGACCTACCTAAAACATAGCTCTAACCTAATTAGTTCTAGGCCGACCGAATAAGACAGATTGTCTTTTATCTTAAGACCCTTCTTTACCTAGACAGGATATCTGTCTAAGCCTTTTAAAAGTTTAAAGTTAAGGCCTAGTGCTACGTTACTTAAGACGGCTACCTCTATTAAAGGCTAATAAAGTAATACCTAATCCTAAGATAACTAATAGATAACCTAAAGATCTATAAGAACCTAATTAGGAACGCCTATATTAAATTAGGACATTAGGGACGTAATACGACTTTCTATAGACTCTTAGTATTATATATCTAGAAAGATATATACCGTAGCGTTTAGGCCTAGCTTTTATCGTGCCTATCTTACTAGAAAGCTTACTTAGCTTATATAAACGACTAGTATATTAGGATAGTTCTAAGAGAGATACTATTTATAAAGATATCTATTAATATCTAATAGATTAGTGCTTAGGCACTTATTAAAGATCGATATAATATAACAGGCTGGCTAGAAGCTAGGTAAGTAAGATTAGTTAACTTTAATTAGGTTATAGATTTTATTTAAGAGGACTTTTTCTGCTGCTATGCTATAGAGTCTATAGAGAAATAATAGTAGACAGCGGACTAGAAAACAAGGGGGCAGTAGATCGCCTTAACACTAAATACGGGATCTAAAAAAGGGTTATTTTAGCCTATAACTTAAAGGCTAACGGCGTTAACGAATAGGGCTATAAGCCTATTGCCTACGCTATCTTAACCTAGTTAGACAGAGGAAAAAGAGACTAAGGAAAGATCGTACTAACTACGCTTTTTACAGACCGTATAACAGTCTGTATACTAACTAGCTATACCCCCTTTTTCCTAATAAGTAGCTATAAAGTAATTACTCCTATTAAAGAATTAACCTTAACCTAGAGAGTAATAGACTAGGGACGAGTTTATAACCTTAATTAGGAGCTTGCCGCTAGAGTCCGGTCCTTTAAGCAGCTTTAAAAAGACAGGGAGACTGCTACTAGAAATATAGCTATAGTAAGGTAAAGGACCGTAGACTACTATAACGTACGCTACTAACGGACTATAAGGACTAATAAGCTTTAGCCTAGCGATTTAATCCTTATATTTAATAAGAAACGTATAATTAATAAGTCTAAAGCTAAAAAGTTAATATACCGCTAGTAGGGTCCTCTAAGAATAAACTCTGTCTTAGATAACTCTGCGTCCTACCGCTTAAAGACACTTTTAGGTAACCTAATCACGTATGCTACGTACGTAGGAAAGCGCCTAAAGAAATATATTAAAAGCGATACTAGATTCTAGGAATTAAAAGACCCTATATAGGCAAAAGCAAAGCTTAAGGACGAAACAGCTCCCTTTTTCCCTATCTAAGACCACTAAGACGAACTTTAGAAAGCAGACCTACCTCCTAGCCCTAATTAGGATAAGCATATTATCCTTATAAGATTAAGGCTTTAACAGCTTTACCTTAAAAAAGAAAATAACACGCTTTATAGAGAACTAAATTATTAGAAAGTATTTATAAAGCTTACTATTAATCTACCGCCTATAAATACTAATAAGGACTCTAAGTATCTTAATATAACGTAGTAAGCCTAATTAAACCGGTAGTTATTCCTATTTATAGTCCCTTTCTTTCCTATATACGATATTTATTATTTCCTAAGATATAGTTATTCTCTAAGATACTTTTACTTTTTTAGTATATTATATTTATATTCCTATATCTAACAGTTATTTCCCTTTAATTTTATATTTATATCTCCTTATATTCTATAACTATATCCCTTTATATATTATAGTTATTTCTATACTATTTTTCTTTTATATTAAGTTTATTAATTTCTAACCTTACTCTCTATTTATTAATAACCTTAGGGACGGTGTTATCTAAGAAAGAAAAAGCCTAATTAGACCTAGGAATATCTTAAACACACCCTAAAGTCTAAGCTAGCCTAAAAAAGAGAACTACCCTCTTACTTATCTTCTTTATTAGACCCCTCCTTCTAAGTAACACTATCTTATACCTAGATAGTACTATCTAAGACATAAGGGCTCTTTTTATCTTACTTCTTTAGAGTCTTATACTAAGCCTTAATAAGGTTAATAAGCTTAGATTAATAGAACTACTTAGAGTTAATAGAAGGGATGTTGTTAGGAATGCTTAAGGGGACGCTACTACTACTAGCTCTTTACTCCTTCTTTATACCCTTAATTAGACTTCTAAAGCTATACTCCTTATAAAAGTTAGTATTATAATAGTAGTAATTAGTCTAAGTCTTATAATATAGATAGTTAGAGTAAGTATTACTAAACTTAGAGGGAAGAAAGACGTATTCCTAGCAAGGGATAAAGCAGGTAACCTAATTAGGCCTAACCCGTATTACTTCCTAGCCCTTTTTACAGTATTCGTAAGAGATAGAGTTACGGCCACCTAAGCTATAAACAGCTAAAGCAGCTCTAGCCTAAGGGCGGCTAGCGATCTTTTAAGCTAAAGCACTAAAAGCACCCTTATATCTAGCGTAAACAAAGACGTAACGCTTAAATAAGCCGTTGTTTAAGTATTACTAGATAATACTAAGGACGTTACCTCTAGTAATAGCGTTCTAGAAAGCTTAAGTAACTTAGGGGCGGGTCTAACTATCTTAGATAGTATTAGTAAACTAGACTTCGTAATAAACCTTACTAACTAGAGATTTAAGTTATCTTTACACTAGGAAAGTCGTAATCTGTCTGATTAAGGTTAAGAACTTATAGGAAGAGATTAAGGACGACTTACTATAGTATATATAGGAGTTATCTATAAGTAGTTATTACCCTTAGAAGGCTTATAAGTAAAGAACTAAGGGTTCTAAGTTACCTTAGGTCTGCGCTTAGGAGGTATATTAACGTCTAATTAGGCCTAAGAAAGAAGTTTTACGTTAATAATTTAAGTAGTTATAAGTTATAGAAAAGATAAAGCTTAAATAGCTAAGGTAAAGTTTTATATAGGAAGAAGAGAGGATAAGATCTAGTAAAGGGTTTCTGCTTCTTTTTATCCCTCTCTAGTAACTACTTACCTGCCTCTATTTACTAATTAGGTAGAAAGAAAGAACTAAGAAGATAGGATAGGAAAGGAGTAATTTACTATTATAAATAGTAAGGCAGATAAATAACTATTATCTTTACCTTCCTATTATCCTCCTTTTTCCTTCTTCTCTTTAGTAATTCACCTTTACTCTTTCTTAGTTAACAAGGCCTAAATTTACTAGCAGTAAGGCTATAAAATAAGGCTAAGAAACCTATAACTAACTATTTCTCCTTTTTTTTTTTTACTAATATTATTAACTTTAGCTATTATAACTTAAGCTAGCTAACTATCTATATTATATATCTACTTCTTTTCTTCTCTTTTTTAACCTAATTAGACTCTTTTATATACTTTTATAACTTATTATTATATCTTAATTTACTACTACTAACGTTATTTAGATTGCTCCTACTCCTAGCGTAACTAACAATATCTAGGTCCTCTAGTACTACTAGAATCTCCTTAACGCCTATAACGCTTAATAACTTTAGGATCGTTTCCCTAATTTAATATAGTAAGAGACAAATGCGATTAGAATTCCTTAGAAATTACAGTATGCCTACCCTCTTAGCCTTAAGCCCCTTAAAGGATTTATAAATCCGGCTACTAACGACCCTATCTCTCTATATATACCTCCTAACTATCTTAAGCCGTTTAATTAGGGCGCTATCGTTACCCCTATATAGGTTCTAAATAATAATATAACGGTAATAAATTAGATATAAACTCGCTAGGCTACTGGCTTTATATAAGATAGGATATAGGGAAAGAAGTCTAGTAATAATATAAGAAACTACCTTTTAGGCATCTATAACGCTACTAGTTACCTTATAAAGCAAACTTAGCTAGCGTTTAATAATATCTAGAGCCCTATAGTATAGGCTACTTAAGATACTAAAATTAACTGCTTTGTTACTAATAGCCTGCCGTAGTCCTTAGACATTCTGTAAGTAGTAACTTAACCTAATTAAAGGGCTTAGATTTAAAGGGTAGACTGTTTAGTATTTATTACTTATTATATTAATTACTTTACTGCTCTCTTTATTAACTAAGTCACTAGGCACTTATTTTAGTATAATAGTATATAGAGGGATAGTAATATAACATCTTAATACGCTATTAATATAGACCGCCTCTATAAGTTCTACTAAAGCGTTAACGCCTCTACAGACCTAATTAAGGTAATCCGCTATAAGACCGGTATTATAATTAGCCCTTAGCAGCCTAATAAGTAGACCTATAGCTTATATATAGCTAAATTCCTAAGATACTATATTTAAGATAACGTTACTAACATTAAAGCTAGCCTAACCTGGTTAACCGTCTAGAACAACCAGAGAGGTAACGTTATTAAGCATATAAATCTGTACTAGCAAAAGTAAATTATACTAAAGTTTAGCCCTTAAGGAGACTATAGTAAGAAAGAAATTCGTAGTAAGCTAAGATATCTACTAAACACCTATAACAAAAAGCTTTAAACTAAAGCACTTAAGGGACCTAATTAGATAAAGCAGAATAAGCCTGCTAAGACGGATAAGACATCCCCTAGTAATCTTCTTTATGTTCCTCCTTAGAAGACTCCTTCCTATTTGCCTCCCCCTAGCAGTAAGCTAAAGCCTACTAAAGAGGATCTTATAAACCTCTTTAAGCTTTACGTACTCCGTTTGACTCTCTTCTTCTTAATAATTAGCCTTATAAAGATAGTCTAGTATTACCTGCCTAGTTAGGCTACATAAGTTTATTCTTTATGCTAGAAAGGCTAGATCTACTAGATAATAAGGATCTCTTTAACGCTATTAATATATCGCCTGTCTAAGGTAACTTAACTAAGGCATCCCTTTAGCCTGATTAGACTAAGGACACTAATAGTAATAAGGAGGATAGTAATACTAACTCCTAGGGCATTATAAAGCCTGTATACCCGTACTGCCCTATTAATCTTAACAGGCTGTCTAATATAGCTTCTACTGCCTATATAAAGACAGAAAGATAACGTAACGCTTATAAGAAAGCCCTAATTAACATAAGAGTATAGCGTAATAAGCTTATAGGTCGTAAAGTTAAGTCTATTACTAACTATATAAGAGAGGAGTATATTAGTATATCTAATAACCCTTATAAGACTATAGCTTCCTGTTAAAAGCCTTAGTAATTATACTTTTAACCGATAATTACTTTAGGATAGTAAGGTTATACTTAATATAATTAGGGTAAGGTATAGGACGATAAGTTTAAGGAGGAGCGTCTTAAGGTAGAAAAGGAAGCGGCTTATAGTAAGCCGGGCTATACGAAGTACAGCCTTTAGCGCCGCTAGGAGGACATTACAGACTTAATTAGAGGTATCTTAGCGAGATAGAATGCTTTTTAGACTTTACTTTATATATTTTCTGCCCCTTATGCTTTACACTTTTCTTCCTAATATATTACGTAGTAAAGAAAATTAGGGGACAATTAGAAAAGGGCAGGGTTTTACGTTTTTATTTTTTATTTTAGTTAGTAAATATATCTATAGGCCTAATTAGGTATAACTTAGCAGTACCCTTCTAAGTACAAAAGAGTATTCTAGTTAAGACCAGGCAGAAGGAAGAAGGCTTAATAATTAAGAAAGCGGCACTTCTTTAAGACAGACACTTAGATAGGTACAGACGAATTTATTACTTAATAACTAGAAAAGACGTGCATAAGTGACTGTTGTTTTGTTTCCTTAGGCCTAACTAGACCTAAAAGGTCTGGGGAGGTATCCTCCCCCTCTTAAGATATCAGCATACACATACATACTACTTAGTAATAAGGGTAAATCTGGCCAGCCTGTAAGACGCTTAAGAAGACTGTATCTACGCTTGCCTGTGGCCCTAATCAGGCTAAGGAGCATCTAGATAAGTTATTATCCTACGCTTTAGACCTTAAAGTTAGTCACCTTTAGTATTTAGTTACTTTAGGTGCACTTATGACGATACTAGGACTTAGCTTATAGTATGGTTTATATACTAGCCACCTACTTACTAGCTTCCTTTGTCCCACGCAGTTTTAGTATCCTGCTAAGGATATAGATAGTTAGATATAACCTTTTTAAAGGTTCTTAGTAAGGTACTTATTAAGTGCCTCCCGTTCTGTTTTATTTAATCTATATATCTTATAGAATTTTAGGTGTTTGCCTTCTTTAAGTAGTATCTCGTGGTTATATAAGCTATACTCTAGTAAGCCTGTTTCTAATTCTTTAGTAAATAGCTTCTAATACCTACGGTATTCTTCTAGAATTAGGGAGAGTCGTTCTTCTTCCTGTTAATCGTTAATAAAGGACTTAAATCGCTTATCTTTTATAGGTTCGACCTTTTTAATATAAGCGATATACCTTAGTCGCTTAGATCTACTTAGGGGTTATAGCGTATAACGCTTCCTTATAGCTAAATCGTCCTCCTATTAAAGTTAGCCTGTTTTCTAATTTATTATTAGGTTATGCTTTTATAACTATAGGATTCCTAGGATAATATCGTTATCTCTTATCTCTATTATATTAAAGATAAGTTATTCTTAATAGTTATAGATAACTATAGGGAGTTACGCTATCTCTAATTTAATAGTGCCTCTACCGTACTTAACTTTTTCTCCTTTAACGGTTCGTAGTTAGTATGTTTATTTCTTTTTTTTCTATAATATTCTTTATCTATTTACCTATTATAGTAACATAAAGTTTTCTTACGCTCTAGAATTAATTATTACGGTATAGGCCGGTTGTTCATCCTTACTTTAATTAGTAGGTGCTTATTATTACTTATATCCGTTAAGTAGAGGAACTTTTCCTCTCTTATCTTTTATAACACCTCTATAGTTAGCGTTTATCGTTTTTTAACTATTTACGACTTACGATCTTAAGTCTTAGAGGGCTAGGTCTGTCTTTAACCTTTCCTTACTTCTTAAGTTCTTATTTTCTATACCTTTAGGCCTCTGCCTTAGGTACGTAGTACAGTCTGTATTTATCTGTTTAGTAATCCTCTTAGTAAATAATTATCTTATTAAGGCACTTTATAGGGTACGCTAGGCTAGGCGTAAATATTATAACGTTCTACTTATTTAGGCTTCTAAATTCTATAGTGCTAACTAGCTGTCTAGGTAGACTTCTAGGATAGCGTTAGTACTATATCTTCTTAGAAAGAACTAGTGTTCGTACTTCTATACTATATAGTTAATACAGTAGTCTTAAATACATTCTGCCTAGAATATCGTTTAATATAGATAGTACTTAGGGTTTAGATTTATATAGTCTCTAAGTCGTAAAGGAGCAGTAGACTATATAGCGGCCTAATATATACGTAGTCTGTATAGTTTAATCTATTAATTATCTTAATTAGGGTAAGTAGTTTTCTTTATAATTCTTTAAGGGATATCGTCTTCTTCTCTATCTTTACTAAAGGTGTCGTTAATACTTAGGGTCCTCTAAAGCGTCCTTTAGGGTTCTATAGTAGTATCTAAGCTAGTGGCCTCTAAGGCATAAGATAAAGTGTCGTAGTACTAGTAGTTATTAGCCGCTAGCTATAGCTGCCTTTAGTACTATAGTAGAATCTTAATAGTAGTTCTAGTAGTGTTAGAGATAGATAATTTAGGGTATACCGTAATGTTACGACCTAACAAGCATAACATAACCAGGGTCGCCCCACGGGCGCCTAGCGGTTACAAGACAAGGTTATATACGGGATAGCATAGGAACACGTTAATCCCCCTCTTAGAACGGAAGAACTAGGGAAGGTCACGTAGAGATAAGAAGGACCGATAACAGATAAGCGGTCTATAACCTAGGACCGATATACTAAGGATCGGTCCTTATTAAGGACCGACTTCAGGAGATCGGTCCTAATAAGGTAATAATAGGATATAAGGACATTTATTCTAACTAGACTAAATACCTTCTATAGCTCTTTAGTAATTAACTTCGTAATTTACTCTACTATAAGTAACTCTTAGATTATCCTTTTGTTATAAAGCTATATAAGCTACTTACGCCTACTAAGTATATAACTAATTACCGTGTGCCTAACAGACCAGTAAGATTACTAACAAGCTAATAAGACCTAGTTACTGTTATTTAAGTATCGACCTTAGCTGTCTATTAGCAGACACCACTACTGTCGGATATCTAACCGTAACACGTAAAAGGTGTCTGTACTTAGTATTCCTAGATTTACAGTATCTTATTAAGTTATTCTTAGGCCTTTCTGGCTATCTTTTAGTTAAGGGTCTTTCTGCCTACTGCTAGGGTCTTAACCGCTTATCCTTATTCTTTTTCTAATTCTTTATAAAGCTCTTCCTTAAGTTTTCTTAACTTTTAAAGGTCGTTCTAACCGTTTAGACGTTATCTAATACGTTAGATTACTAAGAGGAGAGTTCGGCTTAGCTTAGGCTTCTCTAGTAATTATTAGATCCTAATAATACACGCATTGTATAAGTTATAGATATATTACAGGTTGTATTTATCTATGTTAATAGGTCTGTAGGCTTTTTGGTTTTAGCTTAGGGTCGTAAGTTAGTTTATAGCGTGAACTAGGTCCTTAGAAGGTAAGGGGTTATAAGGGGTGTTATTTACCTAAATTTTCCTTTAACCTATAAGTTCTTATATTTTCTAAGTTAACTTACGACGTTATTCTAAGGTAAGTTACTAGGGTCTCTAGGTTCTTAGCTCTTTCATAGGTCTCTACGTAGTGGTTTCCTTTAAGTTATAATCCTTATTGTTTAGTAGTAGGTATAGCTAGTCTCCTGTTTTATATCCTGTAGTAAGAGTCTTTATAAGTAGTTCTTTAGGGTACTAGCCTGCTTATTCCTTATTATCTTAGTGTATAGCATAATTATCGTTATAGCAGGCGGTCTAAGTAAGTTATACGTATAGGGTTTTTTATGTTATACTAATGTTTTTAGCTTTCTTAGGTACTAGACGGAATACTTCCCTTTTAGGGCTTTTATACTTATTAGTATAGTGTCCTATCTTATTATAGTTATAGCACTTAACATTCTTAGTGTCCTGCTTCTAGGAGCGTTCCTTCTAAGTAGCACTTAGGTCTATAGGTCTGCTATAGTAACTATAGGTAGTGCTTTAGTTCTTATACTTTAGGGGCCTTTCTGCCCTAAGGTTATTATAGTTATCCTTATTATAGACTAGTTACCTTTTATTCTTTAGGCCTTAGTTATATTATTTCCTAGCGTTAGCTTAGGGTTATTAGTTTTTGCCTTTTTCCCTCCTTTATTTATATAGACAGGTGTTAATACGAATTATAAGTTTAATATAGTCTAAGAATTCCTCTAAGGGGGTAATTATCTTAACGAGTTTATCCTTAACTTCTTCCTTTAGTCCTTAGTAAAACATAAAGGTCTTAGATTTATTAGTAATATCTAGTCTAGCTAAGAGTCTTCTAAATTTAGCGGCATAGTATAAGGCTAATTTAGCTTATTATAGGCTAGAGAGGTCTCGTTTGGCCTGTCGCTTCTTATCTGTATCCTAAAATAAAAATAGGAGTGCCTTCTTAAATCTATAGTAGCTAATAAAAATCTCTTAGGTTTTAGGTTTAAGTTATTCTTAATCTTTAGTTATAAAATCTATTAGGTAAGGTTTAAACTAAGCTAGCGCTTTTCCCTTAAGGAATAACGCGGTATAAATAACCTTCTTAGTGTTATCTATAAAACTAATATTATAAAACCGGTAGTAAGCTTTAACCTAGGTAAGAAATCCCTTAAGGTGTCCTAAGGTTCTATTAAACGTTTAAGGGTTATTAAGCTTAAGTTTGTTCTAAGTTTTAAGAGGGGTATTAATAATATTAGTAGCGCCTTAGAGTATACGAACTTCGGCTTTAAGCTCCCTAGTTCGTTAAGCTTAGGCTTAAAGCTGCTTAAGGGCTGTAGTATTCTCGTTAAATATAGCTTATATATTAGTAATATCCTTATTAGTACGCTTAAGCTGTCTAGCTAACTCTATAGTAGCGTCTTTCTTACTACTAAAAGAATCGGCTTCTTTATCTCCTAGTTAAGGTTTTAGGGCTTAGGGGTAGCCGGTGCCTTCCCTTTAGCTTTAGAGGAGGATAAAGTAAGGGTGGTTTTTATAGACATATTTTATACTATTAAGTAAGTATTAAGGTTAACTTACTAAACAGGAGTAATTAAAGTGTTACGGTTAGATATCTAATAGTAGTGTTTTCTACTAACAGGTAGCTAAGGTTAATACTTAAATAATAGTAACTTAGTCTTATTAGCTTATTAGTAATCTTACTAGTCTGTTAGGTATATAGTAATTAGTTATATACTTAGTAGGCATAGGTAGCTTATATAGCTTTATAACAAAAGGATAATCTAAAAGTTACTTATAGTAAAGTAAATTATAAAGTTAATTACTAAAGAGCTATAGAAGGTATTTAGTCTAGTTAGAATAAGTGTCCTTATATTCTATTGTTACCTTATTAGGACCGATCTCCTGAAGTCGGTCCTTAATAAGGACCGATCCTTAGTATATCGGTCCTAGGTCATAGACCGCTTATCTGTTATCGGTCCTTCTTATCTCTACGTGACCTTCCCTAGTTCTTCCGTTCCGAGAGGGGGATTGACGTGTTCCTATGCTATCCCCTATATAACCTTGTCTTGTAACCGCTAGGCGCCCGTGAGGCGACCCTGGTTATGTTATGCTTGTTAGGTCGTAATAACTAGACTTTATAGCTAGGACCTTACCTATAGACTAACCTTAGGTAGACCTACCGTAAAACCTATAACGTTAATAATCTAATAGTTAGTACGGCGTTACCTTAATTAGACCGATAGCTAAAGAGAGATACGTGGTTTTCCCCTTTTAATCCTTATCTAAGGATACTTATAGTAGTCGCTATAGCCCGTAATAAATACACACGCCTTAGACCGTTATAATAGCTGTCTTTAGATAAACAATAGTTATACTACTATTTATTACGCTATAAAGTAGGTAAAATAAATAATATATATTTATTATTCTTTAATTTCTTAAGGCTAGTTATTCTCTAAGAAATTATAAGGATAAGCTACAAACGACTAACTTAACTAGCAGGGAAATCACAGGGAACTCCTAGTAATTTCCTAGCGGATTCCTAGTAAAGCCTATCTAGTACTCAGCTAGGATTTCCCAGGGATTTACCGGAGATTTCCCGGTTACTTAGCCGGGGACATTTCTCTGCGGTTTCACCGGAATAACTTTTGCGCCATTGCGTAACAGGTAGACCGATCTTTAGCGAGTCGGTCCTTATATTAGGACCGCTTATCGTAAGTCGGTCCTTCTTATCTTTACGTGACCTTCCCTAGTTCTTCTGTATCTAAAAAGTCACCTGCTTAGCCCTACGTCTTGTCCGTACAAATGCTGTGCCGCCTACGACCTGCCTTGCCGGGTGGGGCTGTATCGCCTGTAACTTGTTAGGTCATAACAAAGACGAGGGTCAGACAGGTGACTCCTCGGACCCGGAAGAACTAGGGAAAGTCACGTGAAGATAAAGAGGACCGACTCACGATAAGCGGTCCTGTGACCAGGACCGACTTGCCAAGGATCGTTCCACCCCTGAGGACCGACTTCAAGATATCGGTCCTAGTGAAGGACCATTGAGATATAAGGACACTCATTCCACTAGATAGAATACCTTCCATAGCTCTTCAGCAATCAACTTTGTGATTCCCATAATCATAAGAGACTCTCACTTATCCTTCAGTTGTGTCTAAACACTCTACGCCTAAGAACCAACCTTGTTGAGCCTACGACTGATCACCGTATACTCTGAAGACCTGATTACCCTAGCAAGCGCAGTACCTACGATATAACGAGAAGCCACTGTTTACGAGTATCAACCTCAACGTCTCCCAGCAGACAACGCCGCTGTTGGATATCTGACCGTAACGTTACTAAAGATCTATTAAAGGTAATCTATTTAGTAAATTAAGTGTTCTTATGGGTTACGGTGTGGGGAAATAACCCGTGCCGCGTTGCCCGTGCACCAGCCCTACTTGTCTCTCAAACAGAGTGGTTCACATTTACAATGTGCTCTATACTTGGGGCGGAGTGCTTCTATGTACACTGTAGCCGCCGAACAGGGGTTTGCGCAGAGAGCCAGTCAATGGAGGATAACCCCTCCTCCCGGTTGTGCAACATCAGTCAATAGTAAAATAGAACACAGGTTGTTGGCACGTCAGAGTAACACCCGAGTTGCCATGTTCTTTCTCGCTCGAGTTCTCTGTCACCTAAGAGAGCCGGAACACACAGAGCCAAAACTGCAAACCAGAAGAAGTGTGCTGGCCTGATGACATCACTCTCTAATTTGCGGGAACGTGGGGTGTGAAACGGATCTCATGGCTTGGCGAGTATCCTTGCAGGGCCCGGAGACTGCGACCAGAGTCGTGCTTTCTCGGCAGGATATCTGGAAATAATGGCAAGATGAAGTACTCGAGGTCAGGATACCAGTAATACAATGTATCTCCGTGTAACCCAGGGTTTGCTGATAACTACACACCAAAAAATCTTTTCAAAAGAAACGTTATACATTTAAACGGGGTATGTTGGCTGGATCGGGATGTGCTCAGTATAGCCATGACTGGCCGTACCCCGCACGGGTGGTGCTTGGCGCCCACTGGCATTCGATGAGATTCCACAATGTTCAGTATTGGCTGACTGGAGATAAGCTAGAACCAGATGAGCCGATCAAGTAAGATCGGTGTGAAAACCGTACTGGCTTAGCCAGAGCGAACCAAAGGAAGTGGGTGAATGGGACGACATCGGATTGTCATCAGTGACGCTTCATTGGTCGTGGCTTTGGCATAAGAAATGAGAATTCAGTTAGCCGTTGCGTAAAAATATTGATCGTATGATCAGTCCAGTTGGTTCCCCTCTCATTGGCCAATACATCTAAACTTGCTCTAGTGCTTACATACCCTTTCGACAAGCAACCGAAATCCCCCCCTGTTCAGATTTCCAGTCAACTTCGACATCATTTACCTCTTTACTTCCGTATTTCAACTCTTTTGGGCAACACAAACCATTGAAACTAATGCCTCAAGACGTTAAGGGATATCAAGCACTTCCTCCTCACACAACTAAGGGACCGGGGTTGACGGCGACTACGGCGACGGGCACCACAAACATTACTGTGGGGGCTACACATTCAATGAGACGCAAGAGACGGGGCACATATGCATCAAAGGCTTGCACATTCTGTCGCGAGAAAAAGACCGCTGTAAGTGAACAACATCTTTCTGATAATGAGGTCCTGGCTTCAAGCATCTTTGGGTTCTGAGATAGTATGCCTGGTGCCATAGAATGCGACTGATATCTTCTTGTAGTGCGATGGAAAACCAGTCTGTTTCCAATGCCTGCGCCGTAGCCTGAAATGCGAGTACAGAACGGTCTCGCAAACTATCCTGAACGCCATTCCCGCCGGAAGTCAGATCATGGACAAGGCTGAGGCTGTGGAAAATGCGGACGCCGCAGTCTTGCTCGGCATTTTGAAACACCTCCCCGAAGAGAAAGCTCTAAAGGCCCTTCATCTTTTGAAGCAAGGCTATCGTCCAGCGGATATAGGCTCTGCCTTTCGAGGCCACAGTCTTGGGCTGCCGCAGTTGCCGTTCTACCGAGCAGGCCTGCCACCAACGCATTCGTCTCTGGAGTTTGAGCTGATGATGAGGCATCCTGTTGCGTATCCCGCTTGGGCACCTGTACAATCCTCGAACTTGGAGATGGAGCAACTTCTTCTGCCGAGCAAGATCGTTGGGGATGGGAGTCGCCCACCACTGTAAGTCATTTAGCTCAATTCTTAAGGTAGCTCTAGTAAGCTCACCTGAACTTCACGAATGCAACGGCATTTTCTGCTAGTTATTCTTTGGCGTCAGCATAAAAAACCTCATTCCGGTCACTGACTTGCGCGGTCCTTTGTTACAGAACTGTTGGCACGAATGATGACTACTCTTACCCTTCACTCCTTAGTGAGCAGCGGGGAAAACAGTCTAGTGGGTTCACGCAGCTAATTGTTCCCCCAAGGCCGTCAAAACTGTACGGTAACAGGCTCCTGGGTGTGGAGATCACCCACTGGACGAACATACCTATCAGCAACGACTTTGCCATCGCCGTGCTTCAAAATTATTTTGAGACCGACCACCCTCTAATTCCTCTGTTTGACGTCGACTTATTCCTCGACGGCCTACTATGCATGACCCAATTCTGCTCTCGGCTCCTCGTCAGTGCGATCTTTGCCTGGGCTTGTGTAAGTTTTCCTGTACTGGGAGTGCAAATCGCAATAGACCAGCACTCACCGTGACGTAGCAGGGATATGCGACTTATGAGCCGGAGTCCACAATGATAGGCCATGCCTTTTACGAGGAGGCCAAGAAGCTCTGGCAGCAGGAGAAAACTGCGGGAGCAGACCACATCTGCACTGTTGCCGCGGTTCATTATCTAGCTATTACTGCAATTTCTCTTGGAGCAGGCGCAGAATATGTGGAATACCTTCACGAAGCTCTAGAGATGGCTAAAAGGCTTGGTCTATTCAACGTCAGTCCTTCTGAGGGACCGGATCTCAAGAGTTACGGTGAACCAGACGCTCAACGAGCAACCGCACAAACTGCCTGGGCTCTCTTCAACTGTTTAACGTGTGTCATACCCTTGGGCAATCCATTTTCACAGATGAGTGCGTTCTTTCTGCTGATCAGCTCATTACAGACTTTTATCGATGCATGTCCACCAACGTTTGATTGAGCATCCACCATGCTTCCCGATACCAGACACGACATCTTCCATCCCACGTGGGGCCTCCTTCTCCGGTGAAGAGGAGCGCCGTGGGTACCTTAACGCTTTTTTCAAAAAGAATTGTAGCCTCTTCCTGATAGTCCACGACATGCTGCAAGTGATGTACGGTCCATACCAACTCCCTTATGCTGGGGTTATATCACTGGCATTTGCCGAAGGGACATACAGGCGGCTTTTGTCGTGGGCAGATGAATTACCCCTGGAAATGGCTCAAAGTAACCAGTGTACACATCACTCAGTAGTCTTGCAGTGAGTCCTACAACCAACCAACCCTTCTTCCTTAGAATGAATCCCATGCAACAAATGAAGACTAATGACCCATAAAAGTATCTACTACCATCTTATCGTCCTTGATCTGTTCCGTCCCCTTATCCGGCAAAACGATGTCTCTACGCTGCGCCTTCGTTCCTTTACTTCTAAACAAGCAACACCTGAAGCTGTCTACAAAGCATCTACAAATCAACTCAAGAGGATCGTACTGTTTTACCGACAAGCGTTCCCAGAATCCTCTTCCTGCCTCTTCTGGCACTCAGCATTGCTTTACCTCGCTAACGCTATACTCCGCGAGGCAAAAACCTCAGGACAAAGTCCAGAGTGGCGCTTCTACTTCCGCCTTTGCATAGCGAGTTATCAGACGCTCTATTGCAGCTTCCGGTTAGCTAAGGGCATTACGATAAGTCTACTCTCGATGGGTCTCGAGAGGGGTTTCGTGGGGGTACGATACGCAAAGGCCGTCAGGCGGGACCTCGAGCTCAGGGGCAAGCACCACGACGTTTCGGACCGTGTCCCCCATTCCTTGGTGGTGGATCTGGACTTGGCGGTAACGGACCCCTCTGCAGCACAGGCGGAAAGGTTGGTGCAGAGATTCCAAGAGCTGAAGCTGCACGAGACAGAGAATGATGAGGAGTTACCGGCTGGAAGTTAATGAAACCATTAAGTCCAGTTTCATAGATGCAAAATGGAATTTTAAGGACAAACACCTGACAGTAGTGTTTTTGCTAACTGGTCATTAAGGTTGATACTCGGTAGCAGTTCTAAGGTGGGATTTACATCACGTCTCATGAAGCTGCTAAAGAACTTTTCGCCTACATCTCAGATGTGAAAAAATGCATATATTTAGAAACTAAAAAGAAAGTAACACTATTTTTAACTAAAGAGGTAAGATACAGCTGTCACGAGCAGGTCAAGGCAACCAACTGCGCCACAAAGCAAAAGCTTTGATAATGATGCACCTGCATCATTTTCCCTTGTTCTGCATTACATAGCTACGAATACCGGCTTAACGCGACCGGGTCGTAACAACAGCACAGAAAAACCGTTATAGAAGAAAGACAGCGAGGAAATAGAGGGAGACAACATAGTAAGAGACATAGTCTGATATTTTTATTATTTAAGGCCTTATGTAGATATAAGAAGTTATAGTTCTTTACAATATAGTTCTTTAACCTACAACATATATATATAGTATAAGTCTTTAGTCTTTTTCTAAGGCTTTTTATTCCAATTATTATTAAAGCTAAAGGTATAAAAGATTCTTAAGAATTCTTTTTTTATACTGGTCTCGAGTCACGATGTCTTCCATTGTCTCTAATTTCGCCCAGTCGCTGGAGTCCCAAATGCTGGGCAGAACATTCCAGCGAAAAGATTTGGACCTCGTGCCCGAGAGCAAAGACAACTGGGAGGCATATAAAAAGGGGAAGTGAGCATCATGTAGCAAAGATGAAGAACCAGCCAAGCGAGAGCCAAATCAGCTGTCTGACTGTCGACCGAGCAAATCTGTCACTCATAATTCCACTGCTTCGCTCGGCGGAGGATCTGGTTATCGAAAGCAAAGTTACCACGTGGTTCTTTATGACAGACAGACATATGGATGTTACAGAAGTCCTCAAAATGTTGCAGAAATCAGCCCTAATTATCAATGACATTTTTGACGCAAGTCTCACCGCCTCTTGCAAATTGTCGCATTCTACTTGCTCGGGCACTTTTGCTCCTTCATCACGGCTTTGCTTCCTTGGCAGATTCTAATTCCATCCAGGCAGCGGAAGCTCACGTGTTATAGGTTTCTGTGCTGCCCTCGTTGTTGATTGGAAGAGATGGAGCGGTGGCAAGACAGTCGGAAATCTTATTCCGTCACACTACCAACGTTAATCAAAATTAAGCTTAGGTCCAACTTTCGTCAATACCAACTTCGCCTCCACTGAATTCGTGATCATGGTTTTACGGATTATCATTGAACCATTGTGATCTGGGCTCGGCCGTGCCGATGGAAGCCATCAAAAATAAGCACGGCCGTGCCGGATTGCCGGTTAACCTTGGCGCCGCGACAAAGTGCCGTTCGGACCGGCCCCACCGAGGCACCAGCCACGCGTCTCCCACCAGCCAAGGACCTTGATGAAGTCACCGTGGAGCTACTGCGTAGTGTGTGTAGTACCAGACGGCACCAGAGCCGTCCGTCGCCTTGGGACATGACTTGTTTACTGTGACATTCAAGCTGTGAAGTTGAGGGAACCTTGCTCTCTAGGGTCGATGTTTCTTGAATGCGCCACGCTGAATTTCTACTCGCTGACGCGTTGCTGCTATCATAGCGTCTCTCAGCCATGTTTATGACGTGCTATTATTATTCGGCAATACCTGAAAGCAATCACAAGTGAACGATGTCGTGTGCCCAGGAGTCAAGGCAAAGTGAATGATATAAGGCTGTATCGTGGCTCTTGTCGGATACCCAAAATCAATCATTCTACAACCAAAAGCTCAGGACCCTACTGCAAGTTGTACAAGAAGCGATCCCTCAATCTATTCAGCTACAGCAACCCTATCATCGGAGTTTCAAGACCCCACCTTATAAACCACCCGACTTCTAAACGTCTCAATAATGGTAAGGTATATGCGCGGTACACTAGAGGAATCAATATAGGCATGCTCTAACACGCCGAAAATTAGGCTGGACGTGGAAGACGCCTCGCAACCGGCGCCATTGTCGGAATTGCCATTGCCGGTTTTCTCTTCATCGCCTTCTGGGCTCTCTGTTGCTACTGCTGTTGTTTCCGAAACAAGCGCAAGCAGCAGCGCGGCCGCCAGGCACATCCTGTCGGCGGCGGAGGTGGGGGGATGTTCTCTCGGTTCATGCCCGGACGCCAGCGCCAAGGCCCGGGAATGATGGAATCTGGATACGGACATGGACATAACGGCGTTGCCCGACCGGCTCCGTCACATGGATACAGATGATGGCACGAGCTCATGAGCAATGACGAACGCAGAAGAGGCTTGATCGTTTTGACATAGGAAGACATTTTGTGCTGAAGAGTAACAAGTATTCCGACACGTCGACTCTGCATCTCGAATGGAAGTTGTCATACGCTAGGCACGATGCGCGTCAAAAACATAGGAATGTACAAGTATACCCGGTGGACAGCGTTTGGATATGGTTGGAAGGGCGTTGGATCTATAATCAGACTAGAGCGCTTTATGTTATATTAGGTACTATGGATGTGTGGGTATTATGCGCGTTTGTGATCTTGATGAGGCAGATCAGAGGTGTTCGGTCTCATGTTCCCGCTTTTGCTCGACGGCTTCGACTCTTCTCTCGAGGTCGTGGGTCTCGACGGTCTTCATGTCCAACGTCGGGATGAAAAGAGGAGCCTCGGTGAAGAGGTATCTCATCTCCTCGAGAGGACGTCTGGCGGTCTCGGGAAGGAAAGCCCAAAAGAAGAGGGCGTTGGTGAAGTTGCACACCTGTGGAGGGAACCAGTTAGCCAGTTTGATTGATGGTCACACGAAATGTAGAAGGACTTACAATAAAGAGGATGTACCAACGCCAGCCAATTCCGCTCTTGTCATCGAGGGCAACGGATGTGGTTTGGCCGATGAGGGTGTTGAAGGCATACGAGATCATGGTGGCAATGGATACGCCCTTGGAACGAGTCTTCATATCGAAGATCTCGGCGGGGATAATCCACGAGAGAGGGCCACATGTAGCGCTGAAGCTGAAGTTGTAGAGCCAGGTCATGGCAATGAAGCCCCAGGCGGCGCTTCCACTGGCGTTTTCGGAGCCGGGAGGAAACTTGGCGAGCAGGATGGTTGCAATGATGAAAGTAATACAGTTGCCGAGGTTACCCAGGATCAAGGGCCAGCGACGGCCAGTCTTGTCGATGAGCATCATGCAGAGGAACTGGGCGACGAGGGCGATGACGGAGGAGATGGCTTGGTAGCGGAGAGTCTCGTCACCTGCGATGCCGATTTTCTCGTAGATGGCGACGGAGTAGTACTGGATGGCACTGACACCGGTCATCTGGATGGAAGCCTGCAGAGCGCAGGCAAGGAAGAGACGACGGAAGCAGGACTTGTCGGTGAAGAGCTCCTTGTAGGACTTGGCGGAACCCTCGTGCTCGACTGCGATGGACTCTTGGATTTGGTCGAACTCGGCGCGAACCCAAGCGTCGTTGACATCACCATGTGCGTGGAGCTTGGCAAGAGTCTGGAGACCCTCGTCGACGCGGCCGTGGTCGATGAGCCAACGGGGAGACTCGGGGAACAGGAGAATGAGCAGAGCGAGAATACCACCAGGAATACACTGGATGCCTAGACTAACACGCCACTGGTTATTGTCGTTCTCAGCAAATCCGATGTATGTGCCGTATGAGATCCAAGCGGCAGCGAGAGCGCCAACGCCGAGCATGAATTGTTGCAGAGCGGTGACTCGTCCACGGATACTGGGGTGGCAAAGCTCGGCTTGGTACATGGGGATAATCATGGTCAGGAAACCGACACTGCGTCATGAGATAAATCAGTATTTCGGAGTGAGAATTGAGATCAGGGGTGTTCACGTACCCGATACCTGCAAGGGCGCGGCCGGCGTAGAGGAAGGCTAGAGACTGGGCTGCGGCTTGGAGAGCGCCACCGAGAACGAAGATGGAAGCGCCGATGAGAATGGTGAATTTACGGCCTAGTTTGTCACCGGTGGGGCCGGCAAGACCAGCACCGATGAAACCACCTCCGGTGAAAACGGAGACGACTGCACCACTGGAAGGAGTCAGTTGGACATTTCATCAGCGTGCCGTAGATACTTCTGCAAGACGCATGCTGGACAAGGGGTAAGAAACATACATCTCGTTGGGATCCTCGCCAAACTTTGTCTTGAAGGAAGCCGAAGCAATGGCGGAGGCAATGACACCCAAATCATAACCGTAGTTGAAGGACCCGAGCGAGGCAAAGACGCTCACAAGGAACTGATACCACTTGGGAGGGAGCGCCATGGTGGGCCGAGTATGAGAAGACGGGGTCGAGGCTCTCGGTCAGTTGTTGGTGATGAGGCTTTTTGTCGTGGGCTCGTCAAGGATGTAAATAGTTTCCAGGACGCAAGGGAATCAAGAAGGTTCAAGATCAAACCGACTCGTCGAGCTGCAATGAAACCGTCTCGCGTGTTGCATCAGCACGAAGGGCTCGTCGCGTCTTTATAGAATGTTTGACCGACCCCATGTTTTCCCCCGCATCCACTTTGTCCCGAAGGTCACATCGGCTGGCAGCCCATTGATGCCAGGCAGTTAGAGTGTCTCTTTCTGATTCTCCAATGCCATGGGCAGCATGGGTTAGAGGCTAGCGCCGCGTATTGGAAAGGTTACTAGTAGTGTTTGTCATGGCGCGTTCGGTTGGTGGTAAAGTTGCTGGGGAATGCGAGTGGAAGTGGAGGCCACGAGAACCCCTGGCTTGCCATTTCCGGGGGGGTTGGCAGCCCATTAAGCCCATTGAAGGACGGTATCGGTGACGGTTGCCCCGGCCTTCGACCCCATGCCCCAGATTGCTCTGGGATGCAACAGGTTGCGCCAGTCCGTTGGTGCTCGCGCATGTGTGCTAGTGTCTGATGTGTGTCAGGCACTGCACAAGTCGAGTCCCGAGGAAGGCGCGAAACCATCGAAAGAGCGTTGGAGAACCCCCCGTTTGGCATGTTCCGATGCCTGGTTCGCTGAGCTTCTCCAATCTCCATACTTTTGGGTACGCGGGCACGCGGGGAAAAGCTGCTGGGATGGGATGGGATGGGGGTTGAAAGGCGGAGTGTGTGGTTGTGCGCATGGCATGCTGGCTCGGGTCATCAACGCCGACACCGAGACCAACAATTTTCCATATTGACGACCGAAGGCGTACTATGAAATGCAAGCGCCAGGCTCAAATCTGATGCCAGGCTGCATGTGGTTCGACCATCCGAGTTGCCGGAACCTCTTGATACCAGAGGGCCATGTTGGTAAAGACGCCGTCATGTGGCAACTCGTCAGCGTTCGCCTGGACTTTCGAGGACCCTCATTGAAACCATAAGTCCGGCCTGCCTCCGGGCCCTCGTTTAACCATCGTGGAGTCGGCAACTTCATGAAAGTCGGTTGGATGTTTGACATGTCGGCGGGTGGGGATCCCCCTCCTAGCGTTAGCGCGTTGGTGTCCACTGGACATTCGCCAACCCGCAAGACTCTACCTAACTGCGCTTCATCTCCGCTGCAAGCGATACTCGGCTCTGTATAGCTACCGTAACATCCTTCCTGTTTTCTCCATCCAGGGTAAGTGCGTATCCATCTTAATCCTCTTTTGATTCCGTGATGACCCGTGCTGGCCGTGATCCGGAGGATCTTCTTGGAGCAAGCCTGGAGTACGTACTTTGTCGAATGCATCCAGCCTCCGAGGCACGTACTGCTTCAAGCGACTGTTAATTGGGTCGAAAGAATGCCGAGTCCCATAAACCCCGTAATTATCAGCCAATGTCGTCACTTGTTATGGGATTGGAAGACAATCAAGCTTTAGTGTAAGGGTTATGCGCGCCAATCAAGATGATCCAACATCCGAAAGACCCCTTAGTTGGCCGCAGACCCGTTCCTCGTTGCTATTTGCTCTCTCACTCTATCTTGGGACTTGGCGAGAAACGGGCTGCTCCGCATTCCCTCCGCCCTCTCGCTCACACATTCACTTCCTCCTTGTCAGTTCACCATCTACACAACGCACTCTTGACCGTTTCCACGCGCCGGGCTTTAAGATCCTATCCATCGGCAGCCGGCCCAACCAGCATCTTCGTAGCCCCCCTACTCCAGTCTCTAGCCTCAGCCTTCATTTGGCATCGACGTCTTTTCCTTGTCAAGCAAAACCAAGACTCGATATTCAGCGCCCTTGCCTCGTCTGGCAAACTTGGCAGGTCTTGACATGCGCTTCTACCCAGCGCCCTCGTTGCAATCCGGGCGCCAAGTTGCAACACGGGCCCGAAATGGGTTCTGGCCTGATCGAATAAAGTACCTAAAATTGAGACGCAATGCAGCCGATATGGCCCCGTCTTCCTACGTTGTTGTTTGGCTACCTGCTACGCTCTCCAACGAAAGAGAGAACGGAAAGAGTCGTCGTCTCTCTGCCAACGCCCCAATCCCAATGCACCAAAGCCCCCTTTAGTCCCCCTTCCTGCGGCCATATGTACACACGACGTGATACCGACATCTGGATTGGATCCTGCCTGCATTGTGCTACGGCGTGCAACAGCAAAAGGCCCGGCTAAGGATTTCCCCATCCTTGGATCTCCAATTATTCCCCATTGTCGTCCTCCAACCTCTCTCTCCAAGCGTTCATGAACCCCATGCCGAACCCATCCCATCCCACCCTAAGCTAGCAGCCCGTCCCATCACTCAGCAGACCACTACACACACCAATCTTTTTTCCTCTCGGAGCCGACTACTCCACCCCCGAGACCCCCCAGCAACCGCGTTATCGTCGACTTTCTCCGCATGGTATAGTCTATGATTCGTGCGCCTGTTGCACCACCTGGCAAGACTTGAGAGAGCCGCACACGCTCTCCGCTTGAGACTTTGTTACCATCTGTTCCAACATGGCCAGGCTTTGGTGGCCCAGTCAAATCGGGGGCCACCCCCTCATCAGATGCCCCAGTCTGATGTCGTTTGTCTAGGTATCCCAACTCGACTGCAACGACTGTAGCGACTGTCGCGGGACACTGGTGCAAAAACCGAGTTGTCAGGCGCCTAGTCTGCGATCCCTCCACTGCCGACCCAATATCCTCCTCCATTGTTTTTCTGCCACTCTGCAACCCATCTCCGTTGTTTGACCGCTTACCCCCGCCCCAGACGAGTTCAAATTCCGGCCTCGATCCGGTGTCAGTCGCGTGCTTGACAGGTTACGTCCATTTTCCACCACTCATCGACCAGGTGTACTTTTTCGCATTAAACTGCCAGCCACAGGTTGATCGGACCATCACCACATCCCACGAAGCTTGGATCGTTCAATTGTACATACGCACATTACATTACACACATACAGATTCAGTCATGGCGACCTTTACCAAGATAGCAGAGGATGCGCGCCCCAGCATCACCTTGAACCCCTCCCACATCATCTCCAAGATTGATGACAATGTCTACGGTGGCTTCACCGAGTAAGTCCTGCTGCACCGCGCCTTTCTCTCTCTCTCTCTCTCTCTCTCACACACACACACACACACACACACACATCTAAACTTTTCAACGTAAGCATACCGTTACGGCTTACTAATACCTACGCCACAGGCACATGGGAAGATGTATCTACGGCGGCATTTATGAGCCCGGTAACCCGCTCTCTGATGAGAATGGTTTCCGCAAGGATGTAATTGAAGCCTTCAAAGAGCTGAACTGCCCTGTTGTGCGGTATCCTGGTGGCAATTTCGTCGCTACCTATCACTGGATTGACGGTGTTGGTCCCAAGGAGAAGCGGCCCAAAAGGTATGAAAACCAGACTCCCATTATGAAACGGCAGTCTGCAGCAATGAGATCCAGACCCTCTAAGGATTCCATGTCGCTGGAGCGTCTGGACCCCTGCCCGGGCCGCCGGCCTTTGTTTCGCAGAGAGTGGCTAACCCGCATTCCCACCTTAGACCCGAGCTGGCTTGGATCGGCGTTGAGAGCAATGAGTTCGGAACAGACGAGTTCATGAAGTGGTGTGAGGTCGTCGGCGCGGAGCCTTACTTGGCCCTCAACTTTGGTACCGGGACACTCGATGAAGGTATGTCGATCCCCATTATCTGAACCTCGTTTCCGCCAACAGTGATGGGACCAATGAAATGATCTGACCGACTGGTACTTAAAGCTCTGGCGTGGGTGGAGTACTGCAACTCTGACAAGGACACCTACTACGCCAACCTCCGTCGCCAGAATGGCCGCGAGAAGCCTTACAACGTAAGTCGTCAAGTTTTCTGTCACGTACGCGGAGTATCTCACTCACCTGATGCCAGGTCAAATACTGGGCCCTGGGTAACGAGATGTGGGGTCCCTGGCAGGTCGGCCAAATGACCAAGGAGGACTACGCGAAGCAGGCTTACCAATGGGCCAAGGCGCTCAAGCTTCTTGATCCCTCCTTGGAGCTGATCCTCTGCGGTGAGACCGGCTTCAGCACCTGGGACACGTATGTGATCAAGGAGTGCATCACATGGAGCTTGCACGGCCTCGGTGGGAGCACCACTGCGTCCCTGATTGATATGCACAGCATTCACCTTTACACAGCGTCGGAAGACCATCTTAAGAACGCCACGGGTAAGTTTCTCAGTCTGCTGTTACACAAGTCGCAGTCTGCCGATCATGGAGTTGACTCCTCGAACAGCACCTAGAGCAGCCGAACGCGCTATTGAGATTACGGGCAGTCTCATCGACCTTGCTCGTATCGAGAACAAGGTGCCCCCTACATGCAAAAGACAAAAAATCTGCTTCGATGAGTGGAATGTTTGGGACCCTGTCAGAGCACCTGGTGAGGAAGGTGGCGAAGAATCGTAAGTTGAGATGTTGCTGATGGAATCACAACCTTGCCGCTAAACAGCGCTGACCGAGCCAACAGCTACACCTTATCAGACGCTCTCGCCGTTGGTGTTTGGCTGAACGTCTTCGTTCGTCAGGCCAAGTACGTCGGCATGGCCAACATTGCCCAGTCTGTCAATGTCATTTCCCCTCTGATGACCACAAAGGAGGGCATCACCAAGCAGACCACTTGGTGGCCTCTGCTGCTCTTCAGCAAGTACATGAGAGGTTCTACCATCGCCACCCACGTTCGCTCCCCTGAGTACGAGGGCGCTACCGAGCCTAACTGGATTCGGGGCGCCATTGAGACCCCTTACCTCGACGTCAGTGCCACCGTTGACGATAATGGCTTCGTCAACCTGGCCGTCGTCAATGTTCACGAAACGAAGAGCTTCTCCGTCGACCTCGAGGGTGTCAAGGAGGGCGCCGACATCCAAGTTTACACCGTTACTGGAGAGAACGTTAAGGTCGTCAACAAAGGTGACGAAAACCCCGTCGGCATTGCTGAGAGCAAGTGGGACGGCAAGGGCGCATATGAATTCCAGAAGGCCTCCGTTACACTGCTGAGATGGAAGCATTGAGTGAATTGGCAAGGTCTGGAGAAAAGGAGGACAACATTACACGTGAATTCATCTAAGTACTTGCATATATGATGAAATGAACTTAATTGATGCAGAGTTGGACCCGCGAGGGAGATAGGCTGGCAGGACCAACATCACCCAGAATTTGCATGTCTGCATGTATCTGCATATAGAATCCAATAGACGGTTATGACATGAGGAATATATGGCCTCCGGCTCCTTGTTCCTACAACTAGACGCTTTGGACTTTTGAAGCTGAACAACCCCTTCAATCGAAGGCCTCAACGTGCACGTATTGCAGGTACCAAGATGTACCATCGTCGCCGACAAGCTGTCACATCTCGATGGCGACGTCCGTATTTTGTCACTGAAACCATCCGGCCTGGTCAAAATGCTGTTGGGAGTAATTCCCTGGGAGAACCCTTCGTGCATCTGAGGTCAGGGAATGCAGCACTGGGCAGTCACCAGTTGTTTAAAACTATTCCATGCACCTCTTCTATGCCGAGAAAACACCAATCCGAAAGCTCCTTTATTCAAGAAGATTGCCGTCTGAGTGGATGCGCCTCCGTATTAAACACATACTCGTCGAGATTGACAAGATCTGGAGGCGAAAAGATCAAATAGAAGTATTTCAGCGTCTCGGATAGCCAGAAACTCTGTAACAACCGTTAGCCGCGGCATTCTGATGCTGAGTATTCTCGTTTGTTGTAACGTACCTCCATTGAATCCAGCTTCTTTGTCTCGCCCTTGGCTGTTACGTCTTCGATAGCCGAGTTCGCATACTGCGTTTCGGTGGCCTTCACGATTGACTGGAACATGGTCCAGGCCATCTCCTGATATTCGGAATTACCAGTCATTCTGTACATTAGGAAGATGCTCTCAATAGCCTCTGGTCGGAGGATGTAACGCGGATCACGAGCATGGGAGAAACCCTTCCTCAGATCGGAGGCACCTTCGCGCCTCCACCGCTCTTCGTCCCACTCGCATCCGTCCAGCGTCTCGCAAGTGACCATACCGAAGATCTCAGGCATTAGCCCGGTAGGAAATGAACTATAGGCCCAGCCACACCCACGAGCCAGCCTCTCGGCCAGACCCACGTGCTCTTTGATTCCAAAAAGCTTGCCACCGAGCCCAAACATGCCACCCACGAAGCATGATAAGTGCTGGCTCTCTGGATTGCGTCTTACGTTGCCTTCCGCAAACGCCGTCCCGGAAAAGAGTATGTCTTCGCCATCGGGAAGCATTGGGCGAAACAGAAGATGCTGTTCGACAACATGCATGGCATGACGATACATTTGTTCGTACGCCGGATCGGTCCCTCCAAGCAAGGCAAACATTTTAGGCAGATATTCGTACAAAGAGTCGGCCAGTGCGCCCAATGTAAACTCGTTGTGTTGTGTTACGGACTCGTCCCGGAAGTTGATGAGAGCTGGCCACATGCCAGGCAACTGGCTCTCGTGCTGCGTCTTTTCCAAAAACCGCTTAACTCTCTCGATGGCATCGAAGTACTTGGAGTCTCCGGTAAGTTGCGACAGCCTCGTGAACTCAAGCCCCAGAGAACAAGGCGATGCTGAAGGGTCGGCTGTGCCTGCGATAAGCTTTCCTTCTTTCGCGGCCTCGAAGTCTAGCCAAAAGGGTGGCATCCGGTTAGGCGTGTCGAAAGAAGCATACAGCATGTCGCCCAGTTCAATAGCTTTGAGCAGCAGTACGGGCTCTCCACTGAGGTCATATGCGCTCAGAAGACCACCAAGGTGACGTATAATTGTCTCGAAGACATTGATTGCCGTTTCTTCAGTGTCATCCCAATCCATAGACCCGATAACAGACAAGGCAGCGTCAAAGTCTTCGCGCAAGCCCATTATCCACAACGTATCGAGAGAGTCGACAAGAGTAGCGGCATAGCCACCAAATGTATTCTTGCCCATGGCAGTGACGGGTGCCAACTCGTCAAATCCCCACGCGTACTCCTTGTAGCTGGCCCAGCTCTTAAGGAAGACCTCTCGGACCGCCTGTCGTCGCGACTCGGATGTCGCATCGTTCTTGCGCCTGCGTTTTGCACTGAAGTCGAACTGGACTTGTGGAAGGCTTTTCGGACGTTCGGTCGGTAGGTGGTGCATGGAGGATGGAGCTATCGGGTACTTGTGCTGGTGGTTGGCCCAGTCGAATGTGCTCTTAACGAGCCGAATGTTGGCATGTTCGCGAGGTGGTGGTTCGCTCGAACGAAGAGTGTGGAGGGCGAAGAACCCGAACAAGAATACGGCGATGATTATGACACGCCGTTGTCGTCGGTTGGCCATCTTATCATGTCGGGAAAGGGTGGTTGTCGACTGTCCAGGTTGCTGTTAAGCTTGCTCCAGGTGGGGGCTTCGACGTTGAGGTCGCAATTGGATGTCGGTGCCATGGTTGCAGGAGCACAGCTTAACATAAGCTTTCAATCGGATAACCCAGTCACACTATGTCTCAGGAGCCGTCCTGTGTCGCTCTGATCTGGGCTTGTTGGGACGAAAATAATCCATGTTTAATGCTCACGTTCCAGCATTCTGTAACCCAAGGGAGGAGAAAACCGGAGACTCAGTCAGGAGTAAAGTGGACCGACCCGGAACGAACGTCAGTTTCATGCCCGGGCTGCCCTGGGTTTAATGGCCCCGAAGGCCTGCGATCGACAGAAGAGTACAAGGACCTTTCGCCGACACGATCTTTGAGGTCCCTTAAAGTTAGTAAAAGTAAGTTTGATATCAACTACTAAGCATCATGTAGCTCTTGTATTCATCGACGGTCTCTTGAGATGGGCTACGTAACATCATGCATAGTCTTGGTCTGTTTACCTAGACTAAAAATATGGGCTTAGCACGCAGCCTCTTTACTGGTGAGTATTTTTTTAGCATCGTTATAGTCATCAAAACCAAAGGCGTCAACCAACCTCGCTGTCAACGGCAGGATCTGGCCTTGGAGTTCAATGTGAAGCCGTAGACCTTATCAACGCCTGGCGCCGTCTAACAATGAGTGCGCTACACATGGCCACATTGTCTTCGTCACGATGCCAGTGATTACAACGAAACAGCGGCCACTTATGGCATTGGCATCTCTCATCAAAGCAAAAATATCCCAGTTAGTATCGCTATTCGCCGGATAAAACACGCACGTTGATAAGATGCGTACACGGCGACCTGCTGCTTTGTGGCTATGCGTTGTCCGCGATCTAAGCTTCATCTGTGGCTATGCCGGAAGTGGCGCCATCCGAGCCGCCGGCCCCAGATCACCGGAATTGAGCGGGACCGTTGACAGTTTGTCCCTCTCCAACCGCCGACTTTGCTCAAAAGTCATGTAGGCAAACGCCTTGAAATAAGCTTGTCAATCTTGAGGCAATTTCCAAAGCAGCAAGAGGTGAAAAGTGCCGTTTCGGGGACTAATGGGCATTCTTTTTTTCACTGTGTTGCCCATCTAGCGATCTGGCAAGAATTGGACGATTAATTAGCCAGCGACTTCTTCCCAGGCATGCGGATGTGCCGACTCTGGCCGACCGAAAGAGACCACCGTGGATCCCAATTCTGTCCACTGCCGGGTCGAGCTGCCTGTCGAGATACTACAGAGCGGCCCAGTAGCTTGGCCAGTTCGCATAAATGCACTACGAAACCCAGAAGTGTTTGTTCTACTACATCAAGTACAACGGGCATCCCGAATCATCAAAGAAGGCTTAAGGAACGTGCAAAGCGATGGGCATTTAAACTTTTTGCGCGATTTGGCTGAAAGCGGAGATGCATCAAAACAACGAATGAAAGGTAGAGTTCTGGAAAATTCCTTGACCTTGGATGACAGCCTGAAAGAGCATAGAGAAGCTAGAGGCTCATGTATATGTACGACTTGACGTGTTTCTAAGGCCGGTTAGTCTGCAGATCTCCACGGCAGGGGTGTCAGCGAATATACTTGTTGGAGGGGGATTCAATGTATAGGTACTTTCATGAGCGAATTCGCCAGCTAACCATCGCTCGCTAGCGATTGCGGCCTAGAACAAATCCCTGATTGCCCTACCTAGATGAAGGATAAGGAATCTCTGGAAGCCGGCCACATTCTCGTTGCCTCCTACTTTCAAGACGCAGTTTTCTGCTCCTCGTTGCGATTGTTCCACAGTGAACACACATATTGTGGGATTCGGTTGCACTCTTCAAGTTTCACTATTGGACGATCTAATTTGTAGCGCCATCAAGAATCATCGCTTACATCTCGGTGTATCCACACGCATCGAATTGCCACCTCCCACACCAGACATCTGGGTCCAGTTCGGGACCTTCCAGCATTGCATCGCCAATATTGACGTCGCACAGCACCTGAACAGTATCATAAGTACCAATTGCAGGTACCCATCTCGGCCTTCTCCAGAATCTCTAGTTTATCTTACACTCCCAGGTTCAACCTGGACGTCAGAAACATGGCAGACATCGAGGCTTCACGCCCAGTATCCACGGAAGGGCAACCTCATGACCAAGAGAAGGAATGCCGGACAACAGTATCGAAGCCTGATCATGAAATCAACAGAAGCAGGAACCTCTTTGACAAGTTCTTGCGCCTAGGCCGAGTCGAGGAACAAGGTATCGAGCCGATCCCGCTGACGGAGCGGACATCTACTCGCTACCTGAATGCCTTCACTGTCTGGTGTTCAATGAATGCCAATATCCTTCCGTGAGTTGTAGTCTCGAGAAAGCCCCCAATATGATTCCCCTGACATTCTCAAGCATCACATTTGGAATGCTGGGACCGTCGCTCTTTGGCCTAAGCCTCCGAGACTCGTCCCTTGTCATTCTGTTTTTCACCTTGCTCTCAACGCTGGCTCCAGCTTTCCTTGCCACTCTAGGACCTAAGACGGGCATGAGATCAATGATTCAAGCACGATTTAGTTTTGGGTACGTTTCCCATCAAGAGTTTCTTCTTCGTCTCATTGCTGACATGCTCCTCAGACGGTATCTTGTCTCCGTGCCCGTGGTCCTGAACCTGGCTACGCTGACAGGCTTCTGCGTCATTATCTGTGTTGTCGGTGGCCAGTGCCTTTCGGCCGTCACCAACGGTGCTCTCAGCCCTGATTTGGGTATCGTGCTCATTGCTCTCTTGTCCCTTTTGATCTCATTCTGCGGATTCAAGGTATTGCATTTCTACGAAACCTATGCTTTCGTTCCAGCAGTAATTGCGATAGTGATCGCCACTGGATGTGGAGGCTCAAGACTCAAGGAGCAAACCGAGATGGCTCCTGCAACAGCTCCGCCAGTCTTGAGTTTCGGCATGATTGTTGCATCTTACATGATTCCGTGGGCCTGTATTGCTTCGGACCTCACAACTTATTTTGACCCAAGAGTTCGGGGTGTTTCGTGAGTAGTTTGGCCTTCTGAAGCTGTGAGAACGGGAAACTCACTGCTCCCAGATACCGTGTGTTTGCTTATAGCTACCTCGGCTTGATCATACCTACTATTCTTTTAATGATACTTGGCAGCGCTATTGGCGGTGCCATAGCTAATGTGCCCGAATGGCAAGAGGGTTACGATAAGACACTTGTTGGTGGCGTATTGGCGGCCATGCTATCACCGGCTGGTGGTTTTGGCAAGTTCGTCGTCGTTATCCTGGCATTTACCCTTCTCGGCAACGTCTCTGGTACGATGTACGCCATCACGCTCAACTTCCAGACGTTGGTTCCTTGGCTTGTAAGGGTTCCCCGCTACGTCTTCTCAATCATCGTCACAGCTATCATGATCCCAGTTGCCATCAAAGCCGCCGATGATTTTTTCCTGAACTTGGAGAATTTTGTGGCATTGATTGGGTACTGGTCTGCCTCCTTCGTCGGTATCGTAACGGTCGAACACTTTATTTTCCGTAAGGGAGATGCCAGGCAATACGATCACCATAGCTGGAATATCGCTTCTAGTCTGCCCAGCGGTATTGCAGCACTTGGAGCGGGTATCTTGAGTTTTGGCCTCGTTATTCCCTGTATGGCCCAGGCTTGGTGGACTGGGCCGATTGCCAAGACCACTGGCGATATCGGATTCGAAGTGGCATTCATTCTGAGCGCACTGTTCTACGTGCCTTTAAGATCAGTTGAAAGACGGCTTCTTCACCGATAGAACTGGCATTATCATGAAAAGTCACGGAATTTCTGCTTAGCCGAATGGAACGAGGCGTATAAATGCATCGAAACAGAATGTTGGCTTTGTGTGCCACATATCTGTTTGGTTTGGTGACCCCGTTGTATCAATTACTAGATTAATACCTAATCTTTGTCACCAATTTGGGTTTCATTTGCGCATGCACATGGTAAGGATTATAAAGCTGTTAGATACGCCCTTTGATATCAATTTCAGACATTCACTAATTTTGGGACACGATACCATTGCAAGCTGGACAGTGAAACTCTTCAGTCCCCTCTGGTATCTAAGCAACCTGCCACTTCAACGTAGGTTTAGGCCGAGTTAAGTGGGCCGTTCCGTAAATCTAATTACGTTCCGAGCTTCCCCGGCCTGCCATTGTTTAGCCATTGAGTCAGCTGGGTGAGGCTAGGATAAAGCCAAGGTGATCTACCCACAATTCAAAATCCCCCAAAAGAAACTCCATAGGTATTAGAGACAGGCTTATTAAGATAGGAAACCCCCGGTGAAGTGGCGGACCAGTATTCTCTCACAAACCCCTTCAACAGCACGAGAAATTGCAACGGACTTCCCATCTTGTTGAATGAGAGGCATTTCTTAAATTTCCAGTGGGAATAGAAAGATTAAACTGAAGACGAGGGAGGAACTAACACTTTCATAAGAAATACGGAACACTGGGTCTCCTTAACATTATATCATGAGAATCTCGAATGTCACTATAGTATAAAATACCATAGTCGACCGCTGTGAGCAACGAAAGACCATCAGTTGGGCTGATCTTTGCGAGGCACGGTTATATCGTACTAAACGAATGATACACGTCACAACATACACAAAGTTTAATAATTCATAAAAACAAGGTCAGTTTACTCGTGGGCAGCCATAAAAAGGGACTGAAGCCCCCAGCAGCGCGTTATAATATACCGGGCAACGGTTATATGATATCAGTCAGCTCGTGTAAGCTATTTACCTGGATTACGAGTAGTAAGTTTGTTGCAGCATACACCAATGATGGTTGGGCGTACTACTTCATAGCTGAAAATGGGTTGGCGATGGGTAAATCCTGGTTAGCCACGAATCAAGGTTGGAGATTTATGACAGTATCCAGGCTGCTTTGCACAGGATGGCTCCCACCTTCGACAACATGACATGCAATTTTTAATCGTGTGAAAGATTTGTTTTAGATTCGATACAGGTTTTATCGATGACAGAAATACTTAGTTAATGCATAACACAGTAATCTTTCATAGTTGCAATCTAATACGGCACTAAGTTGTTTTTGAACCAGCTGCGACTTCAGTATACCAACGCGAGGGCCCACTGATACCCTACACAAATCAAGGCTTCATGTAGCGGGAACTTAATTTCATAGAGTATCCATAACCCGTGATCATACGCGCTCGCTAGCACCTGACCTCGAAGTTATCCAGACTCTGAAGAAGCACAGCATCGCCTGGCCCAAGAAAATATTTTCTCTCAAGCTGCTGGATCAGCTTCACATGCTTCTTACTCCGCGGTGTAGCTTTTAATTGAAATTCCGTCGGGTAAGTAAAGACTCCCGGCTTTGGCTTCATATCCACCTCAATCTCCTTGCCGTCCTCGTCCACGGCCATGCTGGTACTAAAGGCTGCCAGTGTTCGCGCCATATTGAAGTAAAGGCTGGATTCTGAGAATAATAGACCCGGGCATACCCTACATCCTTAGACGAAGGCCGCAATCATAGGATCTTGCTCTTTGCCTGGCGGGAGAAAGCAACGAGAGTCAAATAATTCAGGACCAATATAAACATCATGTTGGAATAGATATTTGCGCGCATCCGTACGGATTTAACCTGTACATTAGTCAGCCGGATTCCAGCCTATAAAAGCAGCCAGACGGCTGGATCTCTAGCACTTAGAACCTTAGAGAAAACATACACATGCGACTCTCACCCCTACTTTTCGTGCCTCCGCAACGTACGCAAAGTCATTCCGACACATCAGGATCGTGCAGGAACCACCAGACTGGGGGCAGGATGAAGAAGCCCTGGGATATATTATAGCCACCGTACTCGAAAGCCTCGGTCGTTGTGTGAGAGAAATTCATTGATGCAATGGGCCATTACCTCCAAACTACCGTAACCAATGCGTTGATATACGGCAGCCTCTCGCGGCCCTTGAACGTTGGCAGGCGACCATAGCCAACAACTCGATCAGTCTCCTGTTAGGAGTTGCGCTGGACAGTGGGGAACTTGAGCATAGCTATTTTAAAGGTGATGAGAATAGTTACGGATGAATCTGCGGCGGCTCTGTGTAGGCTTGCTGCCGTCCAAATGATAGCTTTCTCGTTGTTTTTACTTAGTTTGGCTTTATCACCCTATCCCAGCATCTGGACAAGCTTGGAAACGTACGAGGTCCGATATGTGAAGGTGGCCTTCTGACGCTGAACAAACCCGTAAGGGCTATAGGCCGATGCTTGGACCGACTTGCGCCATATACGAGCAGTCTTCTCGAAAAAGGCGCCTTGGAAGTTCTCAGGGAGATGTTGGAGGACGGAAATCTAATTTCATCGACGGCCCAGGCCATTGGACTGATAGTAAGCGAGAACTCGCTCATCATTTCTCGGTCAGTTCCACCAATGTATCGGGCTTATGAGATCCGACGGTATAACCATATTTCATTTGCAATAAGGTAGCGGCAGCGTTACTGTGTTCTCTTCAGTTAGCTGAGAGTATTTGGCTCGAATGGCTCCCAAGACTCACGTCTTGTAGTGCTCTAACCATCTCCCAGGCTCCCTCAGAGCCCCTACAAGTTGCCGGCTCTCTTCGCTTTCCTGAACATCACGAAACTGCGCAGCGGACACCCTAGTGCCCAGTTCTTGGTGGAGAAGCTGTCGATACCGGTGAAACATGGGACTATAGCCCTGGCAAATAATGATATACTCGTATCCGCACAGCTTATTGGCCATGACCATGGAAGGGCGTCCAGAAGTCTTGCTCGCGGCCTGGTCTAGCAAGTCATGCGCTACCTTCTTGTCGTGGAAAATAACGAGCGTCATTTCCATGACTGTCACTGATGCCTCCATAAAGACCCTTGTGCTTGAGTTAGTGCAAATGCTCTGCAGTACCATCAGGAGGAAGTCTTTGATGTTATTCAGTAGAGGGAGCAGCTTAGGGCCCGACGGTAGTTTATGCTGGCCCTTCTTTTGCGACTACCTGTACACAGCGAAGGCCGGCAGAGCGAAGACGCTCCATACCAGCCAAGATGCGGCGGTCATGCTGATCAATATGATCAATAGCTTGCCAACTCGGCGACTACGCTTGAAAGTTCAAAAGCCACGGGTACGGACGCCTCTCAGATCAGCAAGCCAGCTAAAATTCGTCGCTGGGAGCAGCACTCACTATATAAGGATTATCACCACGATGCACGAAACAGGGATCCTGGGTCAGAATCAGCGGCTGAAGGGGGGAACAATACAGTAGCTTTTACAGTTGCGATCCACCCAAAAGGCCGCTCCGACCACCAAGTATTATGATGGAGGAATGTGCAACAAAGGACAGTTAACGAGGGGAAGACAACGGGTGCCCACTCGTTGTCCTTTCGGGTTCCTGAGTTTAGAGCGTAGAACTGGATGATCCTGTCAGGCCAAGTTGAGAGGGCTGTTGGTCAGTTCAATACGAGCATGCACTATGGTGTCAGGATTCAGAGGATATCATTGACTTGGATGCATCCCGTCTCTCTCTTCACATGCAGCAGCCGATTCAAATGGCCAATTCAAGACATGGAACCAGGACGTGGCGGACCAGACAGTGGCTCCCCTCATAAATCGCAGTTATCAAGCTCGACCAGGCCAAAGACAGGCCACTAGTTTGTAGCGTACCCATTGACGGGAGCTGCAGAATCGACCGACTGACAAGCTGCACCATTCGCAAGGTGGCAGGGCAACGCTTTTGGTCACATTACATCCGTTCTAGGGCATGCAGGTTGCCGTCGCATTCCCCAAGATCGATCGCAAGACCGCTAGACCCGCGATAGTGTATCCAGACAGAATAAGTAGAAATCAGATGGCCGTCATGTGAAAGAAATCTAATCGAAAAACCAAGATTCTTGACAGGAATGCCATGATATTATGGCGTTTTAGAAGTGGGTTGCAGAGGCAACGTTCGACATCAGAGATGCAGCGTTTCGAGCCGCCACTTCCGAGCCCTGACTCAAGGTGTACATCCAAACAGTTGCTTCGTGACAGATCCCGCCATACCACCGCGATTAATATCACCTTATTGACCGCATTGCAAGTTTGACCCAAGATAAAACTGCTTCGCGATGCGGCACCGGCTTGAGCCGGCCAAGCCGCCTACATTCCCTTCTGGGCAGTATTACATGGACTCCTCCCAATGTCATCGCTTCGCCGTCAATGTCACTTGATTAACTAGGCCGAGAGGCTCTACATATCACAGACTATCATCTTCGATTAAGCTTTTTAACAGAGCTGATCTGGTTTGAACCCGAATCCTACGTCCTATGTCTGGCTTCACCCGACTTCCTTCGCGGTCGACTGTTATTATTTTTTCATGAACACTGGCGGATAAATCCCATTTTCCGAAATAAGCTCGATGGTTTTCTGCAATCTTTGTCCTGCCTCGTTATTCTTTGATGAGACAAAAGATGGCGCTCTCTTTTTGTGAAATTTGTAAGTTAACTAGCGAGAGGCTTTCACCACCATCAACTGCCCATCAGAGCTTGTCAGCCAACCGAGGAAGATGTGGTGTGGATAATGACGTACGTTGACGACTCGCCTTTTCTCGTCGTTGTTGTCTGTTGCGCTGCCTCTGTTGGCACAATGGCCACGCGCATCGTAAGTTGACTCTTTCCCGAAATCCAACTGTCATGAGGGACAGAACTGCTGCTGTTTTAACATAAGTCTCTCCGTAGCCGTAGCTCAGCATCTGCAATTACATTCTCTACGGCCCTCTTCAAGTGGATGGTTCCCGTGCTGTACCCCGCCATCTTCCGTTAAAGAAAGTACCCATTACTGGGATCGTTTCGTGAGTGGCGTCAGCTTGTTCACCGCATCCGACATCATCAAAGTCAGCTAATCCCAGTGCCGGCCGCTCGAAGCGCTATAGGATCCGCTGATGACAGACACCTGCATCAACTTCAGTCATTCCAGCGTGTGTAACAGCAGCTTCAGCACCACTTCCGACACCAAGATCCTTCTGCCGCCCTATCCCCTGATCAGGTGACTCAATTTGTCCATTACTGTCTACTAACTCAGCTTTGGATGCAAGGTAAAATTCGAGCTTCATGGCGCTTAGTGTGAAATAAACACTGTGGCATGAGCCACGACATCGGCGCCTACAGCAAAGGAGCAAGCGACTCCCCTAAGTCTCCACGCGGGCATTAGCGAGATCACTGCTACTCTCAATTGGGGAAGATATCTTTACATGCACATCAAATAACTTGAGTCAGGCTTTACAGAGGCTTGGCCAATGGCAATGATCTCCGAAAACAAGTCTAGACTGATGATACGTAAACTCAGCTGCATCAGAGATCGACTGCACGGCTCCAGCACCTTTCTCTGATTGCCCCGTGCCGGCACGGGTTCTTGGCGTATTATTCAGATATTATTGTACGAGGAATACTTGGTTTTGGCGCCGTACGAGAACTACTGTACAGCGCTTCATCCAGTCGTATAGAATGCTAGTGGCGGTCATTATCGGTTTGAAACTTGCGTTCCAATACAGCTCGGCGAGGGTGGTGGTAATTAACAGATAGAGCCGGAGACAAGGGCACTGAGACCGAAGCCAACAAGGATAAGAACAAATGTCTTCTTCGTTCTTGCTTCTCTTTTTGAGACGATTTAGGGGCGCGTAAGCATTGGTTTATCAAACACCTCTGTTCATCAGGACTCCGAGTAATCGCCATGCCTCGATGTTCACAACTCAGAGATATTTCCTGCGTGCATCACGCAGATCTCAATGCAACATGCCTTAGTACTCGAGCACAATGCTATCGTTTCCACCCAGCTAGGAGGCTACAAACCGACGTATGTGCCTATTTGGATGCAGCTTACTAAATACCACGCCAGCCTAAAATATGCCTAAGCAAAAGCAGCGAGGGGTTATATAATGTAATTGCTGAGATTGCCGCAGTATATCTAGCGCAGTCACCTTGCATGCATGTTAGGTCCCCAGTTCCATTAACTCAAAGTAACACAAGTTCTGCCATCTTGCCACGACCATTATTTGCGCCTCTAGTCTGCAACTTCCTCGATAACCCAACACAACATGGCCCAGCAGCAACCCAAGATTAAGGCTGTGTTCTTTGATTTCATGGGCACTTGCCTCAACTGGCATGCGAGTGTGACCGAGTCTCTGCCTCCGTCGATTCCTAAAGACGAAGCGTCGAAATTCGCACTCGAATGGCGCAGACGATACTTCATTGAGATTTCTAAGCGATATCGTGAAGGCCTCGAACCTGAGGACATTGACATTACATTTGCGCGAGTTCTCGACAAAATTCTTGAGCAATCTCCTGAGCATGCCACTCACTTCGACCCAAGCGTCAAAGTACGATTGATCAAGGCGTGGCATTCTCAGCCTGCCTGGGCCGAAGTCCCGAAGGCCATTCAGAATCTCCGCGATCTCGGCCTCGAAGTGTTCGTACACGCCAACGGCACAACACGACTGCAACTGGACCTTACTCGGTTTTCAGGACTCAACTTCAACATGCTATTCTCCAGCCAACTCTTGGGTGTCTACAAGCCCAGCCCAGATGCATATAACAAGGCTCTGGAGCTGGTCAAACTCAGACCAGAGGAGGTAGTTCTGGTCGCTGCCCACGCGTATGACCTGCGCGGGGCTCAGAAAGTTGGGTTGAAAACAGTATATGTGCACCGGTGGACCGACGACGTGGATGAGGATATGGACAAGGTCAAATTAGAGTTCGATGCTTTCCTAGAGGATATGACGGATCTTCCTAGTGTTATAACGAATATTTGAAGCCAAGGGCCACTGAAGGAGGCAGATTGCTTGTTTACTTATTTTTCATTTATCCCTCTACTATTGGTTTTCGTAAGTAACCGTCACGATTGCTGTTGGTACAACTTCATTACCTTGATCTCATTTTTGTGGATGTCATAGCTGCATATATGTAGTTTCTATTTTCGGCTGCCGTTTTACAACTGGCTATGCAGTTGGGTTCGCTACGACATCTGCGATAACAACGTCCAAGTCTTCATCCTCCAGTCCCAAAGATTTCATGGCGAAGTCGTCACGCTTGGTCCAGTCCGCGTCTAGTTGGCCGACAGCAAAAACAAGGTCCTCAATAGTCTCGGCATCACCAGCAACAGCCTTTTTTCTGTGTTCCTCAATGAAGCTTTCGGACTCAACATTGTTCACAGTCCATTTCGATCCCGTCGCTTTCTCGAGGCTCTGAAGTAGCTCGTTCTGTGTGATGCAGAAGCTCTGGATAAACAACGTCTTGTTCTTGGTTACTTCAGTGACACCTAGGTTAAGAATGCGCACGACGGCTTCACCGACTCTCGGGAGCGTTGAGACGGAAGCCTTGATGTTGCCGCCATCGATCACATCGATTTTCTTCTTGTCCAGGTAGGCGTGCAGGAATCCTTCCTTAACCCCCCAGTCGAAAAAGTGGCCACACACGATGCCCGTCCAGGCAAAGTTGGGGTTTTTGTCTGCCAATTCCTGAGCTTTTTGGCGGACGGCGAGCTTGTAGCGGTACAGCGGGATGAGTTCCCGTGCGCGGGGGTTATCGGCGTCAATACTGCCGAAGTCGGCGGGCATAAAGTGCTTCACCCCCGCAGCCGAAGCGGCCTCGGCGATGCGCAAGTGCTGCTCAAGATCACGCAGTCGGAAGCTGACGATGACGACGTCCTGGCCTTTGAAGGCCTTCTTGAGGCCCTCGAAAGTGAGATCATCGTCGACCTCGATGACTTGCACTTGATCTGCCGGGTACGGGGGCTTGGTCTGAGAGCCGGCTCTCTTTAGGGCACTAAGCTTGAACGACTTGGCGGCGACAAGGGCATCTAGGATTTTGGCGCCTAATGTGCCATTGGCGCCGACAAGGAGGACGGATTTGGTCGTCATGGCGGGCGGGATTGGGAAGGCTGAATTGTACGTATTTCGCGCTTAGGTTAGTGAGAAGGGAGTTGCGGGGTGTTGTGCTACGATGCTGTCAAAGAGCACGAGCAAGAAGATTGAAGACGGATCGGGTCACTCCTGCTTATTCACCTCATTCAGCAGTTTTCGGGATTGCTTGCCGAAGCCCTTTCGTGAGTGAGTCGAGTGCGGGTTCAGGCGGGACACCCACCGAAGGTTCCAAATGAAGAATGCTATCGCGGCCCGTACTGCTGTCGCCTAGTTTCTGTTAGCGTTCATTGAATGTTCCATTCCCTCTGCGGTCACGGCCCCGAGCGGGGTTAAGAAAGCCAGCCCCAGACCCACCCGGCCCCGAACACCGAAGGGACAAGGCCTATCACTAGTTGTTGGTCAAAGTACGTGAAGTCTTCCGTCTGGCCAGTAGCGAACTTTCTCAGCCATGGGACCTTGTGCCTTCGTGCTTGCAGCCCTGCTTGGCGAGGCTTTGGTACTTGAGCACTGGTGCTTGGTTTTCCCCGCCAATTAGCCCATAACCATCCGGTGACTTAAGCAGTACGTCTTTGAATGGCAAGATGGCGGGATGGGTTTTGTAGGTAATGCTTAAACCCGGGCGCGAACTCCATGACCGTCAATGTCTCGGGTAGAAGAAGGAAGACGGCGCAGCAACGGCGCAACCCCATCAGCCTTCGATTATACAGTTCATGAAGTCTTGGCGGGTTCTTTAATAACCTGCAACTGTACGCTTCTTTCCTACATGATAGTAACTACTCAATCTACCGATTCAGCCATCGTGTCTTCTAAGCGCATTCTGCTCATCACCGGCGCCAATACCGGCATCGGATACGAGACCGTCAGAACCCTCCTAGATTCCAAACAGCCGTATCACATCATCTTTGGGTCAAGGTCCATCGACAAGGGCAAAGCTGCCATTTCCAAACTCGAAAAGGAGTTCCCATCCGCCATCAGCTCCCTGGAGCTCATACAAGTCGACGTCGTCGATGCTGACTCTATTCTAGAGGCGTTCAAGAACATTAATGACAAGCACGGGGTCCTTGATGTTTTGGTCAACAACGCAGGTAATGTTCTGCCCCAACATATGAACATTGCAATGAATAGGACGCTGCTCATTTAATTCATACAACAGGCGCTACTCACGATTTCAGCCCTCAAAATTACAACCCAGATGACATCAAAACCCTTCGTCAAAACTTCAACAAATCATATGACGTCAATACCTCAGGCACGCATGTCATCACCCACGTATTCGTCCCCCTTCTTCTCAAATCTTCCGACCCCCGAATTTTATTCGTGACCAGCGGGCTTTCCAATCTCCGCAGCGCCGAAACTCTTAGTATGGTTCCGTTTCAACCCCAGAGCGTCCCACTGGCTGGATGGCCCAAGCCCTTCACGATGCAGGCAGGATACCACTCAAGCAAAGTCGCGCTCAACATGGTCATGCTGAACTGGCATTGGCTGCTCAAGGCCGACGGTGTCAAGGTGTGGTGCATTTTCCCGGGGTTCTTGACCACTGGCCTGGGAGGAAATCCGGAGCTGTTGAAGAAGATGGGTGCGGGCGAACCAAGCCAGGGAGGTATTTTGATCAAGCGGGTTGTGGAGGGTGAGAGAGATGCTGATGTTGGCAAGGTTGTCAACAAAGATGGAATTCAGTCTTGGTAAGGCTTGGAAAGCATCAGCTAAGATGGTTGAGATTTTTATGAAAACAGGAGTCGTCACTCAGGTTGTGAGGGCGCTTCAGTTAATTTCAATACGTTGTTTTCCTGGGATTCATGTTCATTTACTTGAACTTTCGCTTTCTATTAGTGAGACCTTCGTCCTTGTATCTCACCAAGTTCTATATATAGCCCATCATCAGTCGCCCTCTTAGCAGCCAAGTGAAGACGATGTCTTCAGCGTTGTTCAGAATTTGATTCTATTTTCAGTTGACGATTCAAATTTCTCCAATCAAGGAACGGTGGAGCAAGCTTCCTCATCGTCTGTAAAATCCTCTTGTGTAAAGAAATTTGAATCTGAATATCGAATACATCCAGCATGTATCAGATTCCAAAAATCCCGCATCCTTTCAGCCATCAATCACACAGCAACATCTGTGTGCGTTGTGCTCGGCCGCAAGCTCTCATAGCCCTTCCAATTCAGGATTGATGTTGATAAGACCATAGGGTGCTTCCAGAGACTCAGTCTCAAACGTGATGGCTGTGACTCAGTAACAGTAGCAATAATAGATAGAACCAATCCTTCCACCTTCTGGAGCGGCGTGCGTACGAACACAGCGGCCAATGGATAGCCGATCCTTGAGGTAGGGACGATCTCCCTCGTTTCCTCAGAGGCACGATGAAGTAGGCCGCCCCAAGACTCAATGCTGATGTTGGAACCGTCGCCTGTAGGTGTAAACCTTCAGCAGCAAAAGAATTGGAACCAGTGCACCGAGATGGAGAGGCATGCGCAGATGTTAGTTAAAAGCGGATAAACCGTTGTATTGTGATTATAACCGAAGGTTGCTGCTCTATTACTGGTGAAGGAGATAAGACAAGGTAGGGTATTAAGAGGAGAAGACTATCAGACAGGCAAGAAAAGTTGCAAGGACAACATCGCTCAGTAAGTGACAGTCGCGACCTTGCGAACGAATTTATCGTTGCCATCTTTCTGCAGGATATTCTCAAACATCCACTTGCCAACATCCTCGCGTGCAATAGTGTACCCAATAGCAAGCTCTTCCACGCCCTTGACGGGGTCCTCAACACCAACTCGGACGGCGCTTGATGGCTGCTCCTTGCCGTTGGAGAGGAAGCTGGCACGAACGACGGTCCAAGCCTCGCTACTTGCAAACAGCAGCTCCTCCATGGCGCGCTTGTCCTCGTGCGGGGTGTGCAGAAGGCCCTTGTAGAGCGGCGCAATGACAAGAGGCGTGTCCCTCCCAAACTTGGAGATGCCAGTGCTGCTAAGCCCAATGATGCGCGGGTTTCCAGAGACAGCCTTCTCTGCGCGCAGCTTCCTGATGGCATCGAGCAAGACGAACATGCCCTTCTCGCACACGTGAACGTCCTCGAGGTTCATTTTACGCAGTTCGAACCATGCGCCGATGGAGGAGACGACGACGTCGACGAAACGTGTTGCGTCAAGAGGCGAAACGACGTGGCTGGCAACGACGTCGGCGTCATGGGCGTTGCCCCCCTCAACGCGCAAGTTGGGGTATTTTGCAGACGGCAACACGGAGGTCAGCTTGGATGGGGTGCGGCACAGGGCGATGCATGTGAAGCCGGCGTCCAGGGACCGGCGCAGGGCTGACAGGCCGCAGCCGCCGGTGGCGCCGAGGAAGAGGATGGTCTTGGTGTTTGCGGACGACATGCCGTCAGGTGGTCTGTGGTGGGGATGGGGTGGAGATGGGACGGACCCGAGTACGGATGCGAGGCGGGGATGCGAATGCGGGATGGCGGAGCCGTGAGATCGGAGCTGGTGGGGGATCGGTTGGAGTGATCCACAGCGGAGCTTTGCGCCGATGAGTGACGAAGACGTTGCTTGATCTGGCAAGTGAAATGCGATGAGGCAAGAGGATGTCCCATTGGCTAAGTTCCAGAGTGCTATGATTTGAAGACTGTTGGAGAGCGATGCGATGGAGAGCCTTCCATTTCTTCTAGGAAAACGAGGAATTCCGAGCCCTTTTATCCTACCCGAAAGTGCTCGGGAGAAGTCAAGAGACCACACTGCGAGGCATCGTTGCAAGCCACGACGGGTCCTGGGAGAGCGCAGTTGTCCCGAACCGCCGCGTCAGGCTTGCATACAGGCAGGTATGAGCAGCCGGCACCCTTGAGCACGGCGGAGACCCGACGCCACCATTTGATGGTGATATGGGGAACTGGGCGTGTTTGGGGGGTTAGAAAAGGGCCAAAAGGTCTCGGCAGGGCTGGATTACGGTTGGAATGTTCCTCCGCTCGACATTGGTGGCGTCCAGTCGGAGACGCGAAATGCACAGAGTGGGCCAAGCCACGTTTGCCTTATCGCAGATACTGGGTCCGCTGTGGAGGCCCGGCAGGGGCACGGATCCGCAGCTCACGTGAGTGGCTTGCTGCGAGACCCGATCTGGATTAGCTGCGGGCTCGGAAAGCCGATTCCACGGGACATTGGGGGGCACCCAGAACGTGCTTCCTCATGCAATGTTCAATCGACTAAATGCGATTGATAGCAAAACGTCCATTCTCCCTTGACCGAGAGCCAACCGAGGTTGCGGGGCAGATGCGATCCCATCGAAACACCCTCATGTCGATGCAGTGCGGGCGCAGAAAGCCGATTCTACGGGACAGCACCGAGTCGAACGGTTGTGATTACATGCAAAGGCGTGCAAAGCCTCCAACTCTCTCTCCGACTCCGTCCAATAGCCGAAACCCTGCGCCTCTCGAGATGAAGCCCAACGACTCTACCGTGTGTGTTCAACGGCTCAAACCCCTCGCGAGATCAGGGGTTTGGTCCCGGACCATCGTATTCGAACCTACGGGCGTTCACTTTCCTCCGTCACTTCACCATCCACACTGCGTGACTGATTGATCGGTTACGCGAACCCATCTGCCCACACACGAATCCGTCAAACTGAACGGGACGAAACCTCTTCTCGTCTTCGCGACTATCTATGCGACTCGAGATGGCACATGTCGAGCTGGCCTGCCACCTCCAAACACTGTCCCAGAACTGACTCTTCAAATCAGATCAGCAGCCGCCTCCACCGATCCCTCACGCGCATGCATCATTAACATCTGCATCGGGTAATTGGCTTCGAACCCATCGATCATTCCCTGATCCCCAATGACCTTGCTGGCCATCTCGACACAAGCAGATCCCTGCATGAGACTCGCATTTTTCATCGACAACCCTTCTTTCCAGCACGGACAGTGACGTTTCGTTCTGGCATCGGGTGCCGGTGCCGCTGCTGGTGCTGGAACCTAACGCAAACTATCCCGCCGCGGATTGGTCCGCCAGCTGCGTCGGACAACCATGGTTTGAGTTTCGTCTGAATGCTCCCCTTCACAACCTACACACGCAGTTCCTTCGCAGCCAGGGCAGTGCCCGGACACGCAGGGAATACAACTGAAAGTTCTAGCTACAGAACTGAGCACTCAGATTGCCAAAGTAAAGTCACAAGTGTGGAGAAACAACAAGAAGCCCTCGGCTGGGTCACTCGCTCATTGCATGCCGGATCCATGCCGTTTCGTAGATCTCTGACGCGGGCCTCGAGATGTTCGCTCAGGGTTGCCCGCCATTATTAAGGTGATGGCACGCCGCTGCACTTGTCATTTCTATTTTGACAGCCGTCGTCAACGCGCCGTCGTCAACGCCAAGACACATTTGGCAGTTCGCGCCCTTGTACCCCAAACTGATCACTAGCGTTTTGTCGACTTGATACGCACAACACAATGCTCGTGGGAAAGTCGGTTCCAGAACTCATCCTCGTGAGGTCCATAGTGGTCTTCTTTCAATACCTTGGCCTCCTCTGTTTCCTATACTTTTGGTTCATCTTCGCCCTTGTCGGCGTGCCTGGCATCGCCCACCCCGTGTCTATCATCATCGAGGTAGTCGGCGCCATCGAAATCCTCTTCTACTTCGTCTGGTTCGTCCCTTACCGCAGCCGTTTGCAGAAGCCGGGCTTCCAACCGACGCCGCTATCGCGAGAGGAGCGTCGCCGGTTCTTCTACCAAGGCCTGGACCATGCGCCGGACGTCGAGCAGTATATCCGCAGGTGGCACTGCAACGCCCAGCTCGGCGACATTCGCAGGGAGAATGTGAAGGACTGGTTGCTGTGGGCGCTGTTCGACAAGCAGGGCCATCCGGGGGAGCATGAGGAGGAGCTCGAGGAGTACATCACGGACGCCGAGGAGCGAGCCGGCGTCACCATCAAGAGAGGCTTTGGCGATTCCACTCCGATGCGCCTCAGCTTCGACCCCATCGACATCACTCATCGAAGTCTATTATTCTACCTTGTAAGTTCCAGTCCCACGAGGATTGTCAGTTTCCCGACTAACATTTCCCAACAGATCACGGGCTCGCTCGACTTCTTCGCGACCCTCGTCCTCTTCATCAGAGGCTTCAAGTTTTACCGCCAACCCCGCAGCACCTTCTTCTCCGTCTTTCCCTGGCGGCCCATGACGCTTCTCTCGCCCAACGAGTCCGCCGACCCGAAGCTCAGCTACTTCTGCCGCCCGCACACGTCTACCACCCAGCGCCCCATCCTCTTCATGCACGGCGTCGGCGTCGGCATGCTCCCCTACCTCCTCTGGCTCTGGAGCATCCCCAAGGACGTCGGCGTCCTCGCCATCGAGATTCTCCCCGTCTGCTCGCGCATCTGCCCGCCCCTGCAAACCACTAAGGAGCTCGTCGACGGCATGGACGCCATCATCAAGCAGCAGGGCTACAACGACTTTGTCTTTGTCGGCAACTCCTTCGGCACCCTCCTCGCATCGCCCCTGCTGCAGAGGCCCGACATCGCGGCCAAGATCAACTCCGTCGTCCTCATTGACCCCGTCTCGCTACTCCTTCATCTCCCCTCGGTGGCTTACAACTTCACTCGGCGGAAGCCGAGGTGGGGCAACGAGTGGGAGATTTGGTTCATCGCCACGGATCCCATGGTCGCGCACACACTCGCCCGCCGCTTCCGCTGGCAGGACTTCATTCTCTGGACGCCACAGCTGCAAGGCAAGCGCACGACGGTGGTTTTGGGCGGCGAGGATTGCGTGACGGACCCGGACGCCGTGGCGAGCTACGTCTACTTTGGCGACCTCAACTACACCCGGCACGACAAGCTCGAGTGGGCGACGACTCCCAAACGATGGACGGGCCGGGGCGAGCTGGAGTTGATGTACCTCGACGGCATGGACCACGGCCAGGCGTTTTTGAGCGTCAGGCACATGCCGCAGATCGGCAACGTGGTGTTGGCGTACACGCACCTCAACGGGGTCATGGAATCGAGGCAAGCCGACGCCGCGAAAGAGGAGGAACTGAACCAGATTTGATACGATGTTTATTATGTACGAGGGATTCGTCTTTCTAATGTGCGCTGGGGTTGTGTTTTCCCGCATCGTGGCTGAGGATTGGATGGTCTGGGAACCTGCCCTCGCATGTGTTGGCTCTTATAGTATCCATATCCAATATTCTTTTCCATTACGCATACAAACGGTCTCATTTTGAATCATGATTTGAGTCGGTGTTGCTGTGTATTCTCGATGGCTTGTCCACCTCATCAGGTTTTAAAGGAGGAAGAAAAACCAAGATTGCTCACCGAAGTAACGTGTTCCCTAATACATAGATAGTTCAGTTAAAATAAAACACGACTCGAATTGAGGGCGTTCACCATTCTTCCGTTATCTAACTCACCTGCAACGCCCTAACTCTACATCGCTGGAGCAGGGGACCGAGTACCCTCATCATCCAGTAGCGAAGACATCCTCCTTCCCTGATACCCAGGAACATGAGGCTGCAACGGCGCACAGCACTCGATCCTCACCCCCTTCCTCCCCAACCTATCAACCTCGACGAGCCTCACATCAATGGGAACCTCGTGCGCGCGTCCCCTCTTCTGCCCCCGCACGTTGTCCTCCCCGACCTTGATCCTCACCGTCAACCCCGTCTCAGGAAACCGCTCAAACCCGCCCGCCACCGCAAACTCCATGTCCCGCCAGAGCACATATACCCCCAGTCCCTCTTGCGTCTCGCACGCATGACACCAGAGCTTCCACTCCCCGTCCACCCGTCTCCACCCGACCACGACGTCAACCCGGATCTGCGGGTTCGTCGGCGACGCGAACCTCAGCGCCGCGAGCACCGGCTCGAAGTACGGATCCCGGGGCCTCAAGATCCCTAGGCTTGGCACCCACGACGCGGGCGGGTACGAGTCTATCACCCGGTAGGCCTCCGTCCCGGCCCGCGTCCCGGTCGCTTTCCATCCGGCCCTGAGAACCGACACATCCGGGAGAACGTACGACGGGTTCCGCTTCACGAAGATGGTCTTGTAGCTCCCCCGCCCGGGCTTGGTGGAGTCCGGCGCCGGGATCGTCGTACAAACACTCCCCGTCCGGACTCTGGCATACTGGTTTCCCGCAAGCCGTCGGAGCATGATCCGCGGGCAGTGGTCCCCGTTCTTCCCCTGGATGGCGCAGTCGAGAACGGCGTAAATGTCGTCCGGCGTACTGTCCTTCCCACGCCCGTCGGCGGGCTCGAGGTACATGGATATCCGGATCCCTTGGTTCGTGAGCTGGATCGGCTGCTGGCCCGTGGTCCCGAAAGCCGGCAGGGGGCGGAGTTGTTCGAACAGCGAAAACTCGAGTGGCGAAGGAGCCAGAAGACCGCTGAGGATGTGCTGGTCAAAGGTCGCCTCCTGCGTCGAGGTTTCGTAGGTGCTGTGCCACGCGAAAATCGAATGGTCCCCAGTCTCTTGGAGAATTATCTCCTGCAACCTCGTGAAGGCGCGCATTCCTTCACCATACAGCAACGGCATGTTGACTCCAAAAATTCCCATCAAACAGTAGGCCATGTCCTCTTTCCGGGTAGTGACTCTCAATGAAGCCCAGTGCATGCGTTCCGCCACGCTCGATGATTCCAGAGGTATCGTCTTGTTCAGTACATCCAAGTTGATCCCCGTGACGCTGGAAAGGATGGGTGCAAACGATTCGTCCAGCTTGGAGCCGATGAGATGCCAGTCTTTGTCGTAGAAGTCTACCTTGTCCGGGGCAATCAGTTCTTGGAGCGTCCATCCCCGGGTGAACCATCGACATTCTCGCAACGCCGCTTCCAACGGTGGATTCTTCTCACGTTCTGGGGCTACGGGATAGCTCAGATCTGCAAGTAAAGCGTAGCAGACGCTAGCCTGTTCGTACCAGTTGAACATGGAGTTGATGGCTTCGGACAGCTCCGCGCTGCTCGTCTTGTCGATACAGCAAGTGTTGATCCAGATGTACTCGTACCCATGGCTCCGGGCAAGTTTGCACGCTCCCTTGATCTTGCTGTATCCGGTCATCAATGTTATGTCGGTCTGCGGATCACGAATATCCTGCAGGGTGACCTCGTCTCTTCCCCAGGTGTGAGAGAGGATGGCAAACTCTGGCGCATTGTCTCCTTCAAAGTTGACAAAATCTCCGAGAGGCTGCCTGTCTTGTGTTGTTTCCAAGAGCCTCATTGCGGCAGTGGCTCAGAAGATACTGATATTGGTGACTCTGAAGGGAGGGGGGCCTCGGTGCCAACAATTGGTGGCCGCTAATGCAGCTCAGGCCTGTCTGATAACCCATCGTCCCCGCAGGCCCTGAGAAGACGTTCGCATCAAAAAATAACCCTGGTAAATATTTGATGACACCTGCGGGGTTAAACGGACCCATCACGATTGATACGTTTGCGCTGCCGCAAGCACGATGTTAGGAGCAGCAGTAGCAAGCCCAAGCTCTGTACACGGGTACCACGTATACCAAGTAATCATGATAATAATGTTGTTGCCTGTTTCTTGGGTTACAATATAACAATTTACCTCAACAAAAGGGTATTAGTAATGAAGATCTCCAGCCCAGTCAGTGCTCGATGTCAGTTGTTGAAGTGGCCCAGCTACGTCGTCATGGAGTAACAGCTGCAGCAGTAGGTAGGACTGCTGTTTCCTCTCCGTCTTGTGAGGCCTTCCAGTTGGGCTTACCATCGGTGGTAGTATCGTACATGGTCGTTGCAAATCGTATAAATCGAATCCATCCTCGCCTCTGTGAGTTTACGGCTTGGGCGCATCAGTCAGAGGCACGTATCGAACCCCAAATAGCCTCTCCTTGACGACCGACCCATCTTCCTTCTTGTCGATAGCCCACACATACTGACCGTGACCGTTGTCATCCTCGACAGGAATGAACATCCTGTTGTTTCAATTAGCACCAACCCAGATACTGGACGGAAACAGATGGCTCACCTCCCTGGGGCCCGGAGCTGATCCACCAGTTCTTGATGAAGCTCCACCGCAGCAGCCCCAACATGGATGGCATCCCACCCGGTTCCGGCCCCTTCTTCTCCATCCCTCGGCGCCTCGGCCCACCCCTTCCTTCCATCGCCGACGCGGAATCTAACCCGTCCGCTCTCCAATAACGCGTTCCCCTCGGCGCTCTTGCCCATGTTCTTCTCGCCGAGCTCTCGCAGCGCCTGGATGTGTTCCAACCCCACAACAAGCCCCTTTTCCCCCGCGAGCTCAGCAAGGAGGTGTGTTAGGTACCCCGAGCCGGAACCGATGTCGAGCACCCGCGGCGCGGGCTTCTGGTCGGAAGGAAGGATGTGCGGGAGGAGGGATTCGGCGGCAGTGGCGTGCATGTGGGGGGCCGAGATGGTGGCCTTGTACCCTATGGATTGAGGGGAATCTTCGTAGGGTGCGCTGGGGGCATAATGTGCGCGGTCGACCTGGGGTCACGAACGTCTTAACAACGGGTTTTGTGACGAGAGCCGAGGGGAAAGGGGGAACGGAGCGTACCTTGAGAAATGCGTCCTTGACCCTTTGATCCTTGATGAGCCCACGCTTCCACATGTTCTCCACCAATTCCTGGTTTGTAGCACCAGAGCTTCGCCAGGCCATCTTGAAGTCGAGGACGGGCGTCTGGTGCAGGGAGCGAGTGGTAAGCCTGGAAATGGAGCTCGGGAGGAGCTGGAGAGCTCTCCTGATCGATGGGTGTCGAGGAATCGTGATGGCGGACGGCGTGGAAGCTCTGTGGGTGCGTTGCTATGCCCAAAGGTAACGACGAAGTTGTCTTCGGGCCCTTTTCCCAACGATGAATCGTTGAGATGAAGTCTGAGCTATGGTAGAGATCAGGGAAGAGGAGGCGAAAGTTTGATGGCTTGCGTGAGATGGTGCAACATTCCAATGTCCCCGAGCTTCCCCCCATGTCCAGCGGAGTGAGGGGCCGGTAGTGGTCCGTTACAACTTACAGCGCCCGTCTCCAGCGCCAACATGACGAGGTCCACTGGATCCATGGCGTTATCGCCCCCATTCTCCCCCAAACCTTGTTGATAAGCGTTGAACTCTCAACCCCGCCAAGCGGATCATCCCGCCGCAAGTACCTACTGAGCAGTATTAAGCCAAAGCAAGTTACTTCATGGCTCCAACGACAAAGTAAAACAGCTCAAGCCTTGAATTGACCAGACTTTCATGGAAGTAAATTTATGCTGCTTGGGCAGTATCGTCAAGACCAGCGGCAAGAAACGCGGGTCATTCGTCAGTATTGCAGATCATGTAGTGTACCAAAGAAAACTCAGTGTTGATGATGCCGAAGAAGAAAGCTGCTGTGCTTCCTGTACCTTGTGTAGATTACCCTGCGCCCAGTTCCTATCCCTTGAACACCCAAATTCACAAAACTCAAAGAAACAGCACGATGCCAATGTCGTAGTCTCGTGGTCAAATATCTACATGACCCAAGCAAACGCCAGTGCTATACCACTCTCTCCGAAGACTCGCCATCGGCGATAATGGGCACGGGCAGCCCGCGGTCAGGGCTCTGCAAAACCAGTTGCTCATGACGCCGCGCCTTCAGGTAGTCACTAAGAGACCTGATGAGAATGAACCACCCGACCACCATCAGAATATACGCAATCCACTCTTGTCCCGTAATATCCGTCACACCGCCGCCGCCCTCGCCTGTCACCGCGTTGGGATCAAAATTGTGCGAGTTCGGATCGGGAGGTGCCGCATATCCGTCTTGGCCGTTCATCTTGGGCGGGTGGTCGCCTTCTGTCGTGCCCTTCATGTAGAAGCCGTACTGAATTAACGTGATGCCGAGGCCAGCACGTGACCCGTTTTTGGCAGCGTGAGTCGAGTGGAGGAGGTAGGTGAGAATAAAACCGACAACCTGGAAGGACATAGAGATCATGCCATTCCAGAGGAAGCTGAAGAGGGATCCGACTGGCATCCCGTCGATATATACTTCATCGGGTCCGCCGAGGCCGGGAGCCAGGATGGTCGTCTCCCAGTAAGGCGGTGCGGCATCTGCAGCGGCTTGCTCGTACGTCTAAAACAAAAAAACAGTTAGTATGGGGGGGAATCAATACAGCTTTAGGAAATCGGCCGGACATACCGGAGGCTGCTCCTCCTTCGTCTCGCCACCACGCTCGGGCTTGGCTGTCAAGTTGGAGAAGACGCCCTCATTCTGGATACCGCTCCCATAGATTCGGAACGGCGTCGCAGGTGCACCGGTGGCCGATGCTGTCGTCGGGGGAAGTTGGGTGACCTGTCTGTCGGCGTGGGGTCTCGCATCGGAGGGCGAGTTGCGTGATGCATTGGCTGAGGCGTGGGTGGAGTCGGCGCGGACCAGTCTTTGTCGGTCGTCGGCGTCGTCATCGCTATCGTCACCGTCGGTGTCGAAGGCATCGGCGAGTGTCGGGTCGACTCCACGGGCAGCGCGGTCGCGCGATGATGCTCGTGAGTGGAAGGAGGGAGGAGGAGAGTTTGGTATGGGTTGAGGGTGTCTTGGCGGTGCGGAGTTGGGGCTATTGAAGTCATCTTCGTCTTGGGCGTTTACCTGGGAAACGTCAGGTCAGTTTCTGATCGGTGGGGATTGAAAGCGAAAGCCGATCAATATTACTTACCCTCTCATAGCGTCCAGCCATGTTGACGAATGTTGTGTGGTTTGTTATCTTGAAACTGAAGGACTCGGGCAACCCCCTTTCGCCACCGAGGACGAGGCGTCTAGCGTTGTGTTGTTAGGGGAGATGGGAGACGGGGATATCGGTATTCGAAGGGGAATCGGAGAGAGCAAAGGAAACGGACGAGGATTCCGTTCGGCGGAAATTGCAGGAAAATTCGAAGAGTCGAGGGCAACAGGAAAAAAAAGGAACGACGAGTATGGTGTTTTGCTGAAGAAAGAGGAAAATAAGGGTGATCGTCGCAATGAAAACGGACTACGCCATCAGGTTAGGTTGGCCTGGTTCTGTTTTGTTGGTTGAAGGTGATGAAAGTAAGAGACAAAGGCAGAGACAGAGACGGAGAGTCAGTGTTCAGCGTCTGTCGCACGACCCGGGCGCTCACTGTTCGCTTCGCCTCACTTGCCAATCTGCGCTTCCGGCCAGGGAGGTGGATTACATAAGACAATGCATTTGGCGCTAAAAGGCCCCTGTGGCAGTGGAGGTGGAGTGCACGACGAGTGTCACTGTGTCACCGCTGGGCCTGGGGGGTTTCCAAGGGGAAGGGGAAGGGGAAGGGGAAGGGGGCAAGGGGGAACGATTACGTACGCAACGATTCGGTACGTGGGCCGAAAGTGCTGGAATGAATCGAGGGGAGGAAAGCACGAGGCCAGTTCCTCCGAGCCTAGGAATGTGCAGGCCAACGGCTGCCTCTTTCGCTTTGGATTGTGGCCCTGCTGGCCTGGAAAATGGGATTGGGTGATGACGATGATGCCTCAGGCAAAAGTCATGCGCACAAGACGGCGTCATGGTCATGTCCAAACAGGTGTGGGCAGGTGGGCAGTCACTTCTTTGGCCCCCTGACGCTCCGAGATCTTTCTGACCAATTAGAGACATGTCAATAATCCACCCTCGTGTCATTCCATTCCATTTGCCATTGTTGCCCAATGTGGCTAGCTCCGGCGCAGCGCATCCCCTTAGCTCCGACAAATTAATTCTTCGACATATGCCATCCGATGCAAAATCCTTGACGTCGTCGATGGGAATCTGAGCTACTGCGACTTCGCCCTCCGTCGCATCCACCCCTCCGACGCCTGCCACCTTCCGCGCGGTGAGACCATGACAGACGGGACTCGGTAGACCCATTTACAATTCTTGCAATCACTGCCAACATGGCGCGTACAACGAGCGTATGTCCCCTCGCTCTTTACTCGCCCTTGCCTATGCACCGCGTCACGTCACTAACACACATCTCTTTCCCCTTCGCAGCAAGCGTACAGGCACTTCCGCACCGCCCTTGCCCTGTGGCCCAAGGACAACCTCCGCCCCGAGACCCAGTTCAACGAGATCATTCAGAGAGGCATCGAGAGGAGGTACACAACGCCCAACGTTGTCGACGAAGCCAGGGAGCTCAAGCAAGTGAATGCGCTATACGCCCTAGCCGATGACCGCTTCAAGAAGAGGGTGAGCAACAACCGCGTCATTCTTCAGACCTTCCAAGCATCTGACCAGCAGCAGTTCCCCCTCAATGGTGAACTCCTTGCACCCGCGAGCCAGCCGACCTACTTCCAAGACCTGTTGAGAGAGCTTGAGGAGGCCCCGACCAGAGGATGGCTGCAGAATGTGTCCAAGAAGTTGTCCGGCATGTTCCGATTCCAATAACGGATTAGAGAGATACCACGCACACACATTAAACCAAAGAAGCAAACAAACAAAAAACACCAAGACGTCAAATGGTGCTGGCAGATGGCAAACATTGGCCCTCTGAATGGAAGGGGCGGGCGCAGCGGCCTGGCCTATGTATGATATCATGTACAACATCTGTACCCTGTATAGTGTATCTATACCAAAACAACTAGAACCTCAACGCCGATGTATTTCGCAGCAGCCATTTTAGATATATCTTCCCTCCGGGTCCATCTTGTTCATGAGCTCCATGCTCTTCTCGTACATGGTAAACACCAGACCACCGCTCACCACCAGACGCGCCAAACGCGGCAGCGCGCCGCTCCACAAGGTCAGCACGCCCTCCTGCTTAAGGATCATGGCGGCACAGCGGAACGAGTTACCATACTGCGTCCGCGCCGTGATGCTTTGCATGCGCGTCTTGATCGTATCGAGGGGCTGAGTGGCGTAGACTGTGATCAGACCGGCGATGCCGCCCATAGCGAACGTGCCGACAGCACCCAACTTCTCCCCCGGCGCCGTGTACGACTCGGCCATCTGCTTGAGCATGTTGTACGCGCTGAATCGGACCGCGCTGTTTGCCGCCTGTCGGGCCGTCGTCGGTACGAAGCCCTGGAAGAAGCCGCGGAGTCCGCGCTCGCGGGCAATGATGGGAACGGCACTGAGGAAGCCGCGCATACGGGGCTTACCCGACTTCTTGTCGTCGATCCTGAGGCAAAGGGGTCAGCAGCGAATCAAGACGGTCACGTAGAGTCTGTTACGCACAGCGTGGTCTTGATGCTCTCGAACGGTGTCACGGCGAGGGCAGATTCCGTCACGCCAGCGCCGAAGCCGGCGATAACAGTCTTGGGACCAGAGATGTTGCCGTCAGCGTCCGAAAGGAGCTTCTTGTATTGGTCAAAGGCCACGAATCCTGTCAGTTAAGAGTCAGTCACCGCCAGGCCGCATCAGACTCGTCGTTGGTCCACGTACGGATACCCGCCTTGAGCGAGTTGCCAATGATCAACGTAGTGCATCCGGCATACCACTGCGCTCCGAAGGGCGGCCACGGCAGCTTCTGTCCAGCAGTCAAGTTCCGGTTCAGCTGCGACCGAGTCTTGGCAACTATCAGGGATTGTCAGAGGCAATTGCGGCGGTTATCGATCGCTAAGGGTCTTACATTCGGCAGGGTAGGTAATGGCTGTTGTGATGGTTAGCATTGCTCGTTGTGCGTCCCTCTCTTTCGTCATCAAGACTCACCAATCTCAACAGCGCCGGCCGTAGATCCAGCCAGAATGGATCGCAGGACCGTGGGTCCGCCCTTCTTGACAGGCTGCGACTCATCCTTGGTCGCCGCGGTGGCACTGGTCGCGGTCGACATCGTGGGCTGAGGAGGATCTGCGGAACGTGCCGGAGGTTGTCTAGTTTGCTGGGGAACTTTTTTTGGAGGAATTTGGAGAGGAAGCTTGACGTGCAGGTGCGTCGCTGCGTCCGAGATCGCGGGGTGTGGAGACTTGGAAATTCGGCAGGTACGTACCTCTCCGTCCGGGGTGGTCTGACGTAGCCACTCACCGGGACACCGAGTGCTCACCTGTGCTGACCGAGATCCATTACTCAACACAACTACACCACCAAGGCAACAGCAAGGGATCTAGAAAACTTTACAAGCAAGCCTGGCGTCGGATTTGAACCATAGAGATCAACAGACTTACTAAAGAAGTTGCAAAAGAGGTTTTAATGGAATCTTGGGCCACATTGGACTTGGCCTTGACGCCGCGGGCTCGAATATTGCGCCCATTCATAGGTCGTCCTCCTATCTCATTGAGGTAGTTTTTTGTTCAGAAAGCTAACTGCAGCTGTGACAGTTCTGTAGAAATGACCGGTCAAGTAAGATCACTCGCGGAAAGTGCAGCAAACCTGGAACAATACACGGAGCATTCATCTGGATGGAACGCTGTGTCTTTCGTAGCCAGTTGTTTATTACTATGTATGCCACACCTCGCGATGTGGTTGAACAAAGCAACAAGACGAACAGCTGTCTTGACCGGCATACTGGGTGTTCGTTAGGGGTTATATATATATATAGATAAATAAGACTTCACTAGTTTTTCTTTTATGAAGACCTGGTTACATTGTTTACACACAAAAAGTTAACCGTCTTGCTCCACCAGTCGCCATGCCCGGAATCAGACTTGAATTTTTCCGTGGCATTCTAAACAAACGCAGATGTAACTATTAGACCGTTACAACAATCAAACAAGCGGCGCTATGGAACAAGAAGGTCTCCACCAGCCAATGTGAGGCGAGAAAACGACCCTCTGGGATAAGAGTTTAACGCACACTGTGCGATACCTGTGCAACTTTGATTGATAGGCCTTGAGTCTTCATTCGATCAGCCAACATCGACTTTGTACGGTTTCATTGTCAATTTGTTCAAAGTGATTGATGTCAGGTACTTGATACTCAGAGCTTATAACCGTTAAGTAAAAGACAAGAGATTGGAGATTCCCCCATCATGCTGAATAAAATTTAAACCTACAATCCAAGATACTTGAGCATCATTCTTACAGAAGAGAAAACCTTTCAGGGCTCCAACTTCACTTTAATAAGTAGAAAGTGGTTATAAGCAACGAATCGGATTGCCTCTTGCCAATTAAGCACGCTCTGAGGAAATTCTTTTCCTTTTTCTCTCCATCTTTAGCAGAGTCCAGTTCAAACATACGCTTCAAACCAAAAGAGTATTCAGTCTCACGTTGGACGCATATTAAAAGATCTTACACCCATACAATAAAGGGGAAGACTTGATGGGTCTTCATACCAAAAAGACCTGGTCACCTCACAAGCCTGTCAAAGACTGCGTAGTACGTATAATGGAACCCAATCCTCCTAACCACTCGTGCCACTGTCCGATGTTTAATGCATCTTGGGGACCTTGATGGTGGCAATCTTCCAGATCTTGTTGCCGTTGCTGCTGGTGTGACTAGTGTAAGTGGCGCCCTGGCTGACACCAATGGTCTTGCCGAAGTTGGCGTCGGCGCTCGATAGGGTGATGGTAGTATCAGAGTATATCTGCTCGGCAATGGTGCCGGTGCAGCCGTTGTTGCACTCGGTCCCGGTGCCGTAGCCCCTCATGAACGGGCCGTCCTTGTGGCTGAGCGAGCTGATGACCTTGCCGCTGGCAACGTCGGTGACGGTCTGACGCCAGGTGTCCTGGTCCGACTGCAGGGCGTACTCGATCTTGATCTTCTGGTCTCCCTTGACGGGGGCGGAGGTCTCGCTGTCGATCTGGCCGAACGAGCCGAAGACGGAGGCGCGAACGCACCACTGGCCGCTCGTGGCTCCGCACCAGCTGTTGTCTGGCCAGGACTCGAGGGTAGTTTGGACGAGGTTCCCGGTGCCGTTGGACATGCCGGGCCAAAGAAAGAGAACGCCGGCCTGGGTCGGGGGTGCGGCGCCGGGGGTCAGGTAGGTGACGGCGTTGATGATGGTGGAGGTCGTGGGGCCGAGGGAGACGGCGCCGCCCCAGGAGTCGCGCTTGGCGACGCCACTGGAGGGCTCCTCGAAGCGGAACAGGCCGGGGAAGGCCATGGTGGTGACCGGCAGGGCGGCCAGCAAAAGGGCAGAGAGTTGCATGGTTGCAGTTGTTCGAAGTGAGGGACTGGATTCGGAACAAAGAGAAGGACGGGAAAAGAATGGGTGGTTAGAGAAGCGAACGTAGTGTACCGAGAAGCAGTTGAGTTATGAGGACCATTGGCCAAGGTTGAACATATTTATATGTGCATTTCAGTGAACTAGGGCCGTGAAGGCTCCGCAGTATAGCGTAGGAGCAGTGAAATGAGAGGAGGTTGTTACAACGTAGCGATGTCCGAAAGGAGAGAGAGTGGTTCTGGCTTTTTGGCTTCCCATATGTGGCAGGGAAGGGAATGTTCCTCACTTGTTCAAAACAAACTAGCGGAGTATTCCATATTGTTTGTCTTCGAGACCAGGATTGCGGCGAAGAATGCTACTAGAGGGGCCAGGAGGAAAGCAGTGGACTGGTTCGGATGAAGAGGACATAGGGCTTAAACTTCCGAAGCAATGTTGCTGGATTCGATGGAAGAATCTTCCCTAATGGCGCGTCATCATGAAAGAGGGGCCTAACGGCGTTGCAGTTTGTTTGTTGGAAACACTAGTCGAGTCGAGGCCTGTCCCGCTCCGGACGAGTCTGGAGTATGGGGCATATGTGAGGCTGGTATAGCTCTTAGTATCTCGGATGAATCTGAACATGCTCCAAGGCCATCACCACGCCAGACAAGAAATTGCAGTCGTACGACAATCTCAGCGAAATGTTTTTTTCTTTTCTATGGGGGACTATGGTTACTGCCGCGTAAAGACGTGGCATAGTTCGGGTCACTTCAACCCCAAAGGGTGCACCTCCTTTGCTAGCCATGAATGCGATAGCGAAGTCGACAGACTCGGAGGATACCACTCCAGGGGCTGTTTGTCTCCACCTGGGGAATCATCCAGTCGCCAAGTCGGCAGATGGTCCGAGAGACGATGTCACGATGCCACGATGCCACACCTCTGGCATTGTGATTCTCTCACCAGTGATAGCGCGGCTCTTGGGTAAGCAGGGACTTCTCTTATCGAGAGCCTGTCCGATCACGTCACGGATGTTGCTTTGGCAAGCCTCGCCATTCGCTACGTGTCCAGTGACCAAAACCGGTAACAGTCTTTGGCAAAGTATGTGCATGCCGAAAGAATCATGTGCTAGGTCGTTTCTGTGGACAGTAGTACGCAGAACGCAAGCCCCTTTTCGGAGGCGGAAGAGTCGCAGTGGAAGAAAAGCTCAACGTCTGCCAAATAGTCGCGAAATGACGTAAGCGCACTTTCTCTCAAACAAAGGGGGCAGAATGAAGCCGAATCTGGAAAGACGCCCGGCCGACGTTTATCCACGGATGAAGACACAAGAAGAGGACCATTTCGTTGGAAGGTTGGAAGCGTCGGCAGCTGGCGGACACGCCTTGTTCGGAGGTCGAAGGAATATTAGGCTTTCGGGGCCGGCTTTGGCGCCGTACGGCCTGCCGTGTGTAAAATCTCCGGATTGGGCGGCTAAATCTCCCCTCCCCCCCGGGATGGGATCGGTCTCTCTTGGCGCTGCCGATGGGACTTGGCACCGGGCCGCCTGTTTGGGCCCGAGATCGCCATCCAAGGACCGTTGGATCTCGGCGGCTGAGGAGCGACGCATGTCATTGACCGTCTGTATGCTGCTCACGGTCCGAGTACACGGCTAACAAGACTTTTCCGCACAACACGCATTTTTCGTTCAGATAGCCAAGAGAATGGAAGGAAACACACGCTTAGGTGCCAGCGGTGCTCCGTGCTTCGACCCTTGCATTCGGTCATGAGGATTGCGGTCGATGATGGTGTTGTGGAGGTGTTCGTCGCGTGAGATCATAGGATTCGTCACGGATCAGCATCCCTGGTGACGAGTGCTTCGGAAAATAGCACAGAGAGGGAAGAGACCATTGTTCTCCATTGATGCTCGGTAAACTAAACTACGTGACATCACCGTCAACTCCAGCGCCTGAACACATCATCGTCAACGTCGCCCTTCTCGCAGGTGATGCAAGAATGCGAAGGACGGCTGGGGCGGGGAAGAAAGGAGGAAAAGGAGGGGGAGATTGTCTTGGAGCCCGGGAGAAGGGTCGACAGGTGAGCAGCCAGCCACGTTCATGAGACAGCCAGGAGACCCAAGGTTTGAAGAGACGAGTTCCCACTTGCCAGCTGGCCCGCAAGGACAGGCCTGGCTCGACGGCGAAGCTGTCGTTCTTTCGAGGCGGTTGTACGGATAGTGGTACACCGTAGACAATGGGGGCAACAGGCACTCCAAGACCCATGCGGGACATGGAGTGTTTGTGCGAGGCGCAAGTGTGGCTTAGCGACGTTTTGTCAGATGCTCACAGTTAATTAGCTGTCAGGCACAGGTCCCTAGTGTGTACGCGACGTCGGGGTCCCTGGAATTGCCGTCTCCAGGGTTTTGCGGCCAGCGCGGACGCCTCTGGACAGTCGTACAAACGAAAGCCGGGTCGACGCCACAGCGGACCTTGACCCTTGGAAGTTGACGTGGACAGGGACCAAAAGTCCGGTGCATGGCCGTTGCCCCCGAGCCTTGAGGCCGTCTCGGAGCGTCGTGGCATTACGTCTTTTTGACTCTTGTCCTTCTGTTTGTTCCTGGCCAAGTCGTGGTACACTACAGATGTAGTATCGTTCATTGACGCCCATATCTGACTCGGTTGTCTAACATAACGCCCAGTAAGCTCATCCATGAGACCAAGCATACTGGGGAACTTCAGTGATGGGGGGCACCCTAGCTCAAGCCCTACAGCAACTGACTCTGTTAAATGAGACTGCTTTGACTGCCCAGCTCTGACGACCAGTGGATGTCTTCGAGATGACGTTGGTTTTCATGCGGATATGCTTATTCGTCAAAGTCTACCAGGCAAAAAACCTCCCCAGGTGCCTCCCAAGGTTTCTCATCCTTGCTCTCCCTACAGCCCGAGCCCCTTCGTTTTCGGCACCTCCTGGCCCTACCCGCACGGAAGTGTCATGTAACCATCGGGGAGTGATCCATCCAACCGTTCCACGGCCATATTATATCCCCCTCGATATCGTCAACACATATGGGCCGGCTACGGCACTTCATGCGGCTGCAGTAAAACGGAGTCGTGAAGAAGTTCTTGTTTCACTCACTATCGATCTCTGGCGTTCAGGGGACTTCGCAAAGGGAGCCCGAGACCTTTCATCGTCATCCCGAGCTGGAGCGAAACAATTGCGTCGCCAGCCAGTCAAACAGAGCTCCTCCAGCTCCAGCTCCAGCTCTAGCATCAAGCATGGCGAAACGATGCAGGGCGGCCTGCTTGGGATGGCTGCATCAATCGGTGCTCCTTGGCCAAGTCATTTCGTCTGGTCTCCTGTGGTCTGGTCCATCCCAAGGAGCCAAGGAGCTCGCTCCCTCGCCAGACTTTGGCGCAGAAAAAGCATGAGAGAGAATAGCACAAACCCCTCTTCCTCCCCAGGGCCCCCAAATCCTCCCATGAAGATCTTGCATGCACATCGCAACTCTGGCACATCCAGGACGCACTCGCTAAGAGGCGCAAGAAGAGACAAAGGCATCCGTGGGATCTCGTTTCGTCCTCGCTTGAATTGCGTTCGCCTGTTCTATGCCAAGCCCACCACAGGCCATCAGCCGCCCGCTCTTTCATCTCACAGGGCTCTGGTTCCGGTCAAGCCAGCTCATTTTAATTTTAGGTAGGCATCGTCACGTCCGCCCCGCCCGTCGTCGCTGTCTCCGAACCCGTCAACGCCGCCGTGCGGCAGTGGAAGATGAAATAAAAAACGCCCGGCAACAAGAAAGAAGCCATCGCAGAAACCTGACGGATTCCTACAGCGCACCGCGAACACCCGCGACGGACTCCTGTGCCGGCTACCAAGCACAGCCTCAGCCAGCTGACGACTCGTTTTTGCCATTGGACAAGTTGAGCTCAGCCCGCAAGCTCAGAGACTCCCGCGTACGAACACTTCTGATCCAAACAGTGCCGACAACTAGGCACCATCCCTCCCAGCCGCTACTGCTACTGCAGATCCGGGGACTTGCTCCTTGTTGTGGTTTCTTGAATCCCAAAGTGTTGTCTTTCTTCTTCTTGTTTCTTCTTTGAAGCCTCGAAACTCTGTCCAGGGTGTCTCTCTTAACGAGCGACCCACCACTCTTCACCTCACTCACCCCTTAAGAACGCGCTTCATCATCACAACGAACCAACCAACCAACCAGCCGCTTTGTTCAGGTTTTATTTCAAGTCTCTCAAAATCTCCACTGGCAAAAACAAACGGCCAGAGATCAACCAAAGGATATCTGCCCAGACAAAAGATATTATTATCGCCTATGCGTCACTCCCGCGCCCGCAGCTCCAGCCGGTCCCCGTCCAGCCACGGCCTCTATCGTGTTGTAACCCGAACACCACTCCCCCCCAACCACCCGTTGTCCTGCAGCTGCACGTCGATCACCCTCTCTCCATCTTCTCTACCCTTTCTACACTCTCTACCCTCTTACTCAGATCCCTTCCAACCACGCGACACTCTCGTTCTCGTCTCTTCTACCGTGCCTTTTCTCCAAAGCGATACCCCCCAACTACCGTGGGCACTGCTACCTCGCAAATAAAACTCACGCACTCATCACCGACATCACAAGCCAAGCAAAACAAAACACTACACCCAAAAGAAGTATCCGATGAAAGTACTTTCCCCTCACTAAGGTCCAACGTTCCAAAACAACTCTCTCTCTCCTCTCTCCCCTGCCCACCCTCCATAAAAACATAAAAAAGACAAAAAAACTCTCCAACTCAACGACCCACACCAGCTCCAGCTGTGACATTTGACAGCGCCAACTCCCTGGTCGCCCGCGTCCCCCGATCTGCACGGCACTTGGGAGTCTGGGAGCACCTTGCCTTTTTACCTTACTCATTCCGTCAGGTAGGTACATAGTATCCTGCGGGTATCTTGTGCACCCTTATAGTGAGTGGGAGCGGGCTGTGAACCTCCCGCCTCACATAACCTCTTGGCTCAGCCACCCTTTTCACCTCTCACACCACACACATAACACACGCATTCCTTCCGTCCAACCTGCATCAGTCGGTTCTACACAAATAACAACCTCCCGCCCTTTTCCTCGGTGCACCGCTGGAAAGACATCTTGCTCTTCAGAATGTCCACCCAGATCGAGGCTAGGTCTCTGGCCTCGCTCAACTACCTCGCCGCCAACCCGCCCCAATACCCTCACAAGCCGGCCGAGCAGCGGCAAGACCCCCTCACACTCTACATCTCCCGCGTGCCAGGCACTCGAGGTAAGTGTTTTATTTTTTTATTTACTTTTTTTAGTCCACTTCTCTCAGTCTCCACTACTCCCCGTGGCTAACGCTCCGCAGACGTAATCCTGACAACGTCAAAACCGCACCTGAAAAACGTCACCAGTGAAGACGTCGCAAACTCCTTTTACTACATCCACCTGGAACTCCCCAGCGACGGCGGCCATCCGTACGACCCAAACCTAGCTCACACCGCCGCCTCTCAGCCACATCATCTGCGTAACCCGGACACGCCCAGGTCGAGCCAGGACAGCGCCCGCAGTGCGAACCAGATCCGCCGGAAACCCTTGCCCACCGGCGCAAAAGTCCCCTCGCCGCCCGCCGACCCGGCGCGTTCTCACTTGCCGCCGACTCTTCCTCCGGCCCCCGGCTCCTCTCACCTAGCCGCCGCAGGAAATGGGGGCTACGGATACGGCTCCGGTCACGCACCCCCCGGCACCAACCCGCGCCAACCCCGCTGGACCGAGGACCGCCCGGAGCTCCCCCCGCGGCCAATCTCCAACTCCCCACCGGCGCCGGTCCGCAAACCCGTAGGCCCGCGAGCCATCCCGACCCCGGCACCAGACTATGACACGCCCTACGCCCAGCCTCTCGACCCCCACCGCAGTTCGCCCTCCCGCTCGCCCTCCCGCATCCCCGAGGACTCCACGTCCCCCGCGCGCTCGCGGCGCTGGTCCCGCCCCCCGACAGGCACCTCCATCTTCCGCCAGCAGTCCCGCTCCCCCTCGCCAAATCGCTTCCACAACACCACGGCGGTGCCCTACACCCTCTCGCTGATCCGCCGTGACCCGAGCACCGGGAACCAGTGGAACGTCGGCCGCGTCTCCTCGCACCAGCTCGAGGACGCCGGCGACGATGGCTACGAGTACTTCTCCTTCGACTCGGCGGGGCTGTCCGCCCACGAGCGTCGGCGGACGAACGCGCCCCAGCCGCCCATCAACATCCGTCTCGAATCATCCGGCTACGCAAAGTTCCGCCACATGCCGTTGCGCCAGAGCGTCGACATGCCCCGGAACTCGACGTCCTCACATCCCTTTGCCAACTCCGAAGACGCCCTCCACCATTTGCAGCAGCAACAGCAGCAACAGCAGCAGCAGCAGTCTTCCGAAGGAGGATTCACGCGCCAGGTCGTCATGTCCTACACCAAATCCTGGTCCTCCAACATCCGCGAAAAGTTCAGCTCGCGTTCTCGCTCCGGCAGCATCGACGACGGTGCCCCCGCAGCCTTGGGTTCGTCCCCGGGCCGGCCCAACCGCCACTCCCGCCAGCTGAGCGCGCAGTCGACGGGCTCGGTGTCTTCCAACGGCAGCGACTCGGGCCCCATTATCACGCAGCCGGGCCACGGCCTGCGACCCCAGGGCTACGTCTTCATCTCGCCGTGGGACGGCCGGTGCGAGTTCCGCACCGGCAACGCCGGCCGCAGCGTCAAGTGCAGGCACGTCCTTCCCACGGCCGGCGGGCTGAGCAACCCGCTCGCCCCGACGACTTCGTCGACCTACTCCGCCGCCGTGAGCGAGCTGCGGTTCAACCTGCCGAGCTCGGAGCTGTTCCGTCAGGAGGGCAAGAGGGAGCAGCTCAGCGGGCACTTCAGCCGGTTGTTGAAAGTCGGCAACAACCGCGACGGCGAGTACAGCGACGACGACGAACCGCCGAGTCCGTTTGATTTGAAGCTCGGCAAGGAGAGGGCCGGTGGTGGGAACCGGGGAAAGAGGGCCAAGCTGGGCAAGCTGATCATCTACCCCGAGGGTCTCAAGATGCTGGACCTGGTGGTGGCTGCCAATATGGGTGTTTGGTGGGGGGCTTGGGAGAAGACGTTTTAGCCAGTGATGGTATCATGATGACAATGATGAGAATGTCGATCAGATGGAGGATGAGCAAAAGAAAAAGCGAGTGTGGAACTTCAAGTACGATGGCGTTGTCTGTACATTGAACATGATCTGAAGCCTGGCGTTGGTTGGTTGTATATGCTCCTTGATGGCTGTCAGATCCGCGAAGGCACGCGTGAAGAGCCGAGGAAGCCTCGTGCAAGATAGTCTAATAATAATGATCTCCTTACCCGAGCACCGGTCCGGAATGAATTCCGTGTGAAATAGCTTCAAGGCGAACCAGACTCAAACGTCACCGCTGGCAATACTCTTCAAGGCCTTGATCGTGGTGCAGCCAGTTACGGCAGGGAGGCCAGGCAACGGACAAAGAAAAGGTTGCTTTTTCGCGAGCTATTTACACAAGTCTAACTGATCCCGACCTGTTTGTACACATACACAACATGCCAGAACCATCGCTGCTGCTGCTGCGGCCTCTTTTGCTCTGCGACCATCTCTCCAGTGACCACGTCAATGTATTCATCCTCCAAGCATTAAACTGCAAAAAGAAATCTTTCGTTCCTCCATCGTCTCCCTTCCCGGCTGGCCGACCCCTCAACCAGATAGTTCCCAGGCCCGACCTTATCTGTAGGGGGCATCGGCGCGGATGACGGCAGCCAGCTCAGGCTCCCACTTGTCGCCGTTGGACAGCAGTTTCTCCTTGTTGTACAAAAGCTCCTCGCGGGTCTCGGTGGCGTACTCGGCGTTGGGGGACTCGACGATGGCGTCGACGGGGCACGACTCCTGGCAGAAGCCGCAGTAGATGCACTTCGTCATGTCGATGTCATAGCGGGTGGTGCGGCGGGAGCCGTCGGCGCGCTCCTCGGCCTCGATGGTGATGGCCTGGGCCGGGCAGATGGCCTCGCAGAGCTTGCAGGCGATGCAGCGCTCCTCGCCGGACGGGTAGCGGCGGAGGGCGTGCTCGCCGCGGAAACGGGGGGAGATGGGACCCTGAATCAATTCGTGTTAGCCGTCTTGCTCTTTCCGTCCCTACTTCGACCTGCATGCACTCGTCATGTCCTCATTTGTCGTTTTCGCTGGGTTGATGGTTCCCTCGGTTGTTTTGTGTCGCTTTTTCGCGGAAATTTTTGGAAATGTTCCGGCTCTTCCTCGTCCTCCCTGTACGACCTTTGAATATCCCCCATTCCCGTCATGCACCCCCAAATCCCATTCCGTAACACCAAGAAAATGTTTTCCTCACCTTTTCAAAGGGGTAGTAGATGGTGTAGGGCGGGCGGAAGAACTGCTCCATCAGGACGTACATTCCCCTCGCCATCTCAGACAGCAGGAAATAGCGGCCCATCTTGTTCAGCGTTGACTCTTGGTCCTCGTCCCAGGTCTGGTGTCTCTTCATGCGGAAGTTGGGGGGCGGGGGGCCAGCAGGCGTGGCGTAGGTGCGCATGGCGTTGGCAGCCATCAGCCTGCCGACATGCTGCTGCATCGAAGTTCTCGCGACCGGCCTTGTTGACGCCAGGGCCAACATCGTGACGGGGAGCTGCGCCGCGGAAGGCATTGTTTCTTGATCGGATGGGATGCGACGGCGCCAATTGACCGGGCAAGTTGGGGAGCGGGGAGTATTCCGGGGCTCTGATCGAAGTGTATCGACGGAGGGGTCGGGCGGCGAAGCGGAGGCGGGCGAAGGTGAGGGAGTCGAAGGTGTGTCCCGGTGCACGTTGAGAGAGAGCTTGACGTTATGGACAGTCGGGGATTGAAGAGGCGAGCTTTGGTGCGGGATTACAAAGGGCGGCAATTGATTGGCTGCGAGCCGGTCACGTGGTGGCTCCGGGACTTACGAGAGTCGGCTTCGACTTGATGATGACGGCGACAAGCACCCGGTGTTGGCCAATTGATGCTAACAAAATTTGTGAGTTTTGCAATTGATATTTCCCATCATTTCCATGTCGTTACAGTTTCTTCTCATCACCCGGCCTGGCTGGGCGTCGAGATGAGAAAATTGAGGGTGTCACATGACCGTGCACGTGCAGCTTGTCGGAGCTAAGCCAGGGACACCTCGGGGGGTGACGAGAAATTTATCATCATCACCATCGACCACGGCACACCTCCTCCACACCCCGAAAGCTCCCATCAATCCCAGCTTAGCTGTCACCCAACCCAACGAAACCCGCATCCCCTCCATCTCGAACCCAGTTCACCGCTTGAGCTTCCGAAAAGCCTCTTAATCCCTCACACACAGTCTAGCCGATATGTTCCGCACAGCAGTTCTCCGTTCCGCGGCCGCCGCTACGCGCGCCATCCGTCCCGCCGTCCAGCAGTCCGCTCCCCTCGCCCGGAGATCCCTCGTCGCGCCCCGTTCTGCCTTCCGCGCCGCCCCCAAGGCCATCTCTGTCCGCATGTACTCTGCCGCTACCGGCCTGAACCAGCAGGAGGTTGAGGGCCGCATCATGGCTCTGCTCCAGGGTTTCGACAAGGTCAACGACCCGGCCAACGTACGTCACTTCCTTGTTCCGTTCTGCGAACGATGCCGACCCAATTGGGTCGCGAACAAAAACAAGCACCTGAACAACAGAAAGCTGATGTAGAGGCGGAATGTTTAGATCAAGCCCAACGCGCACTTCGCCAACGACCTTGGCCTGGACAGCTTGGACACCGTCGAGGTCGTCATGGCCATTGAGGAGGAGTTCAGCATCGAGATCCCCGACAAGGACGCCGACACCATCCACTCGAGTATGCCTCTTCCTTGCCCTCTACCCTAAGCTTAAGCTTGAGCTTCCATACTGACTTTCATATCACAGTCGACAAGGCGGTCGAGTACATCGTTAGCCAGCCCGATGCCCACTAAATCACCCCATACCACCTCCCTTCGCCAAACCCGTCTCCCCGGCGGTCTGTACAATAACCTGCCCTCGCTCCGATATCGAATACGCCACTCGCAACTCTGAGAGAAACGGGAGGGGACCCACGCGAGGATGCCGCGTCTGTGTGCTCTTGAGGGAACTCTTTCATGGGGATTTGCGGGGCAATGAGAGAACAGGAGAGGCAAGATGGCTTATCGTTGTCGGTGGACGGTTTCTTATGGTAGCCCACGGTGCGGCCCCCGCGCATAAACGGCAATGCGACACGATCTGGAGTTGGACATCTCCGGCATCTGTTAATTTGCCATTGTATTAGTGTATAGATTTTTTGTCGCCCATGAACGAGGGTTCCCTGTGTGAAATGGATCCTTCTCAGCATTGCGTGCGGAGTTGACCGTTAGAGCTGCAGCAATCAGTGGCCAACTAGCCTCGTCCATCTTGAAGAATTCGGAAATCCTCGGGTTCTACACACTGCACCTATGCTCAGCCGAGGCCGGGGGGGGGGGGGGGGGGGGGGGGAGGGGACATTTCATGCTCTACAGTTGATAGTGAACCCAGGCTTATGCTGCATCTCCTTGTATAATGCATTTCAAATCCCACGAACGCCCAGTCGCTGGACTCGGATACCTCAATAAATCGGCTTTTGTATAAAGAACGATAATTAGACGGTGGTATCTGCTTTTCCTCTTCCAAGCGTCTCTAATGCGGTGCCGAGTCACAGCCAGCCAACTCGTGACTATTATGCCAACCAAAGCAACATGTTTCTTCCCGCTCATTTGTTGCCTCCCCCTGTCGAATTATGTCAAAGCAAAATCCAAAGCCCCCCCTTATGTGATCCCGAAGCCATGGCCTAGGTACCTAGACGCCATGCATCCACCAGAAAGCAAATTTTACGAGCCAAAATCAGTCCTCCAGATTTTTACTAGCGAGTGAAAGCAGTAGCGTCCTTGTCCCAGAGTACAAGATATCCTCTGCCGGGCAAACCGATATAGTATTAAACCTCCAATATTCGTTTCTGAGAGCCAACAAGGCAGCAGCGTAAGTCGACTGAACTCCAACTAAACTCCCTACCCTATTGTATAAGCAGCCACCTCCTTGTAGATCCGAACCCTTGTTATGTCCGTTTGATTTTGTAAGACCGGTTGAAATTTTTTTTTTTCGTTCTCCGTTGGCTTTTGCCCATGCATGCTATGAAAATCGTGGCTGAAATGTGTCGTATAGTATCGTCAGGGTGTAAAAGTGGGGAGTAAATGGGCGTCACCGAAATCGTGACGTGACACCGTCGCTATGCTTGTCAGTCGCCGGTGCTTTGTCGAGCTTGGTCGCCGAGAGACCAATAATCAGCGCCCGCCCACAGTCTCTACACTGACCGATGGCTCGCGCTGCTCCTTGGCCAGGCCGGACCCAGATGCGGCGCCCTTGTTGGACAGGGCGTTCGCATAGCTCCATCCGCCTCCTCCAATACCAAAACCGGCAGATCTGCGCTTGCGCAGTCGTGCCGAGGACTGGTCTTCCTCTTCCTCCATGTTGAACACAAAGGCGGGGTCCTCCTCGTCGATCGGAGTGGTGTATCGCCCGGTGACGGAAGAGCTAATGGATCCGCTCGAGACGTGACGCTCCATCATGCGGTCACGCTCCTTGCCAATGGGCCCAGCGCCACCGTTGCTCGGAGCGCGACCAGCGGCTGCCAAGGGGTGCAAGTGCGGGCTGCCGCTTCCGTCATCGCCCAGACGGGTTCGCTGGAGCTGCTGGGTGAGGGCTGACATGGGCTCGCTGCCAGCACGGGAGCCGATAGGTCGGGCCATGGCACCGCCGTGGCCCATCTCGTTGGAAAGCACCGAGTTGCGGAGAGGGCTTCCGACGTGTCCAAAGGCCGAAGGTCCATGTTTGTGGGCGCCGAGTTCCTCCTCCTTCTGACGCTGGAACAGCGGACCCCATCTGCTCGGGCTTGCGCCGCCAATAGGACTGCCGAACTTGGTCGCGTTCTCGCTGCCCGGCTCGCCATCGACAGTGCGCAGGGAGCCCCGGCGGGCCTTCTCGGTCGGCGTCAAAAGATCCTGCAGGTTGTGCGGCACGCAATCCTCCTCCAAGAAACCGAAGTCGGCCTCCCAATCATGGTCCACGGCAGTCGTCTTGGGCATGCTCGAGCTCATCATCTTCGGCTTTGCGTATCGGCTCGAATGCATGGCGCGCTTGCCGAAATACTCCTCGGGCTGGCTGGGAGGGCTGCTGGAGGCGGTCACATTGGCCGCTGCAAGGTATTCGCTGCCACCAAAGGCAGATGTGTGGAGCATCTTCAGAGTCTCGGAAGTTCGCGAGTCTTTCGCGTTGCTCAACGAAGGCGTAGGGGACTCGATGCCGAACTTGGAGGGCACGGATGACGGCCACGGAGCGGCGGGAAACCTGGCGGCATGGGACATGCCCTGGGAGTCGAAAGATGCAGGAAGTGGCGCATCGAGGACGGAGAGGCCATTGGCGTTGACGGGAGACAAGCCGAGGCCGAACCTGGATGCGTCGTCGTCGCGAGGCGAGCCATAGTTGGAGCCCGGGTGGGAGTAGGTGGTGTCGATAGTTGGCAAGCCATTTTCGAGATTCGTCGGGCCGCCCAACTGGTGCTGTCTCTCGTCACCGTACGGGTATGCGGAGGTGTAAGGAGGAACGCCTTCTCGATAGAGGCCGGAGGTCAGGGCACTCGTCGGGTGGTAGTTGGTTGCGGAGGTCGGGTTGATTCGACCGCCCAGGGCTATCGGAGATGTACCAATGGTGACGCCGTTCTTGCCGTAGTTGATACGTCGACCGTCTGGGAGAACATGGATATTGGCGCATTTCGGACCGAATTTGCAGTTGCCCTGCAACGAAGAAGACCAGGTTAGCGCTCGGTATCGAAGCCGCCGTTCAAAGCAACCGGGTATGTGGCTAAGACGCGGGCACGGGCACAGAGACGAGATGGTCTGTGTACCCGAGGGGTAGAGCAACGGAGGGCGAGGGGTTAAGTAAGACAGGGGGAAGGAAAGTATCGCGATGTTTTCGGATTGGAGGATCGGAGCAACTTACCTTGGCAAAATACTTGCAAATGTTCTCGGCAGCGGCGCCGAGATCGTGACTGAAAGGGCAAGCATTGCCGGCTTGACAGGCGCCTTGTCGGAAGAATTTACAGGGGACGTGGGATGTGTCTGTTGTGCAAAGGAAACAGGTCAGCCATGAACTGGAAGCGAAACAGAGCAGAGAAGAGCAGCGCGGAGGGAAACGGAGCCGAGCGAGGAGGTTGCTCAAGGACGGGTGCGGTGCGACGTGTTGCAGGCAGCCTGACACGGCCGTCGGCGACAATACCGATGAAGTGCAGCAGCTTCACCGTCGGACAGAGCAGAGCGACATGGACATCGCCAGCATCGCGACGGCGAGAGACAACAAGGAGACGGAGACAAAGACGAAGTAGGAGCAGGGTGACGTACTCGGTGGACTCCGTGGACCGTCGAACCTGGCGGCCGAGGCGGAGGCGGAGGCAGTGGATGCGGTGGAGGGCATTGGACTCATTATGGGACTGGGGTGACCATTCTGGTGTTGGATGTTGAGGCTGCCACTGCGCATATGGCGATATTCGGAGCCGTTTGTCGAAGGCATTTTGGGCCGGAGGGGGGAGGGGGAAAGACGGAGGGGAGGGGAGAGGAGGGGGAGGGAGAAGAGGGAAAAAAGAGGAGCGAAGTGGAAGAGGCGGGAGACGGAGGCAGAGAGGGTGGAGTTTGGGTGGTGGTGGGCGGTGGATAGTGGGCGATGGGCGCTGTGGAGGGGTTCGGCGCTTGAGTGTCTTCTGCTGTATGTTCGTTCACAGTAGCCGGCGCGGAGGACGGCGGCGGCGGCCTGGACCTGACACCAGCACTGTGCAGTGCGTCAGTCGACTGGCGCTATTGTGAAGCCAGCGCAGCGAACTGCCAACGAAGTGGTCGACGGTCCTCAGGTAGTGGCGGCGATGCAGCAAGAACAAGGTAAAAAGGTGTATACAGCCCTAATGGATGGGAGTGGCCTCTTTCGGGAGGGTTGTGCTGAATGAGTTGTTGGCAGTGTGAGACAGGTAGGTGAAAGTGAGAGTGAGAGAGCCCAAGGTGAGGTGAAGTGCAGGTGTAGGTAGTGAGACTTGTAGGCAGGTAGTCCCTCGGATCTTACGCAATAGTAGTCTAGACCAGTCCACGCCGTCGGTACCTGAGGCGGGCAGAAAGTGAGCAAATGCGGCGGCGTTAGGGAATAGCGGCCCAGGTGGGAGCCGGTAAGGGTGAGTGTGCGTGAGGGGGAGAGAGCGCGCGAGTGTGTGTGTGGGAGATTGAGAGAGATACTGAGAGAGCCGGACAGAGGCCTAGAGCAAACAGGGCGGGATGTGTGAGGTGCGAGGTGTGACAAGGATGCCGTGCGGGCGGCAAAGGCGGTGCGCCTCGGTCAGACGCGGGTTTTCGAGGCGGATGTACACTAGAGGTGAAGGTACTGATCCACTCAAATCAGGACCGGCTGGATGCGACGGGGTTGAATCGTTGCTCAGATATGCTTCTGCCAGGCACACACGCCTGAGTTGAATTGCAAGAGTTGTAACAGTGGTTGCTGCTGAGGCCGAGCTGCGACCGAGTCGAACAAGGGCGAACGACGGTCGTCTCGAGTCAGGAGTATTCGGCAATGAGCGCTTCGGGGGACCTTGCTGGGAGGTTGCTGCCCAGTGGTAATGAGATGGGGGGCAATGATGCCGGGCCGGACTTGCGATGGAAGAGAGGCGACGGAAGGGGAGGGGGAATGGGGAGAGCACGCGATATGGAGGGGCGATTCAAGTGGGACAAGAGGCGGGGCAGCGCCGTCTGCCGGTAGCGTAGCGTAAGGAAGGCGCCGTCTTTGATGTGTTGATGAATGGCGCCGCGATGGTCTCGCTCTCAACCTGATGTGATGTGGTGCTGCACGGATATGCGGCTGGATGGGACGAGCGGGCGGACGGGCAGATAGATATAGGTAGGAAGATAAGGCGATGCCACAAGGAGAGGTGGCGACGTAAAAGGTTGCGAGTTGCCTCTGTGTACCCGCGCGAGTGTCGCGAGAGAGAAGTGGAACTATCAAAGAAGAAAAAAGGCGCTGGGCCGAAGACACGACCAGAGTTAAAAGTTGATTGATTCAGGTCGAGGTCGCAACTGAGGTCGGTGATGGCGGAAGCTGATACCAAGATACCGCCAGATGACCCAACCGACGAATCAGGAGCCCCGCCGGCGTCGTGCCTGGACCTGGGAGGTTGGAGATTAGATCAACTGGACAATCCTCTGCGCCGGTAGACCCAGCGAGACAAGACAGCCGGACGACGTGAGGTGCCGGGATGTTGCCGGATGAAGGACGAAGGACCCAAGTCCTGGAGGGGAAGGTTGGCCGTAGTCAATGTCGATAATGTACATACCTCAAAAGGGTATCTGCTAGACTCGAAATAGCTGAAGGCGAAATATCTTTGATGTCTTGATGCCCTGTTTCTGTAGCAGCAAATAGGCCGAGTGGGGGGGCGTGTGCTCCTTGGCCTGGCGGGGCGTCGATGCCTGGAGATGATGAGACGACTATCCTAGGTGAATGTCCAATGTCCAGATAATGCACTGCCGGTGTTCGAGGCTCATCTTTCAGGCCTGCCGGCGCTTGACTTGTGAGCAGGGGACGCTAAGGTGGGTGAACTGGTCGACTGAGTGAGTGCGTGGGTGAGTAGAAGCAAGTGCTTCGTGCGTAGGTAGCCTACTAATGGTGTTGGTGAGGTTGGTTCCAGATGGCGTCCAAGGCACAGTAAGGCACAGGCGGGCGGGAACTGGCGGGCCACACTTTCAGGGCCGCTATGCTAGCTAGGTAGCTTCAAGAGAGCCCCCCTATTAATAATAACTGGTTTAGAGCGAGCTGGTGCGAGATAAAAGGGGAACTTTGAGAACGACATCTACGGAAACACTAGCCATCATATATTCTACGGCAAGTGCAAGAAGAGACGCACACAGGTACAGACCGACACACGACGCGTTCACGCTCACGAAGCCCACGCCTCTCGAACATGGGGGTCACTCACAACATCTGCACCCGAACAAGTCTCTCGTCCAGTCTCGTCTCATACCTCACTTCACACCAGTACGCCCACGATACCTCACGTCATTCAAGGTAATGTATTTGGAGTCGCTGGTCCAGGCCGAGCGTACACCCTCACTCGCATCAGAATTCTACAGTGTGTAGGCGTCGTTGTGATGAACCAACCCGCCCTCCTTCACTCATCCATGCCGCCATCCACCCTGCCGCACTCCCCCCTCCGCCGCAACCCCTTGCTCGCCGTCACGGTCATACTCGTGCCCTTGCCAAGCGGTATCCGAATGCCGTGTTAGTCGAGCCTCACTCCGCCGTGACCAAGACACTTTTCCCGTACGAGCAAACATCTATTTCCTCTTCGACGCGCAGCAAAAACGCAGACGCATCTTCATGTCTCTCTTCCCCTGCCGTCCTTGACCCCTCACTACCACCACCACCACCACCACCATCACCCTCCCAAAGACCCTCAGAGGCCGTAGGTAGGTGGCGTGCCCCCATCACACGGCGGCCCCATGATGCACCAAGACAGTTTGCTCCCGTACCCCTCGTTCACAGATCCTGTCCGTTAAAAGACAGCCAGAGTCACCAACGGCAGTCGGGAGGGTCCGGCGACAGAGCAAACTCGGGGAATGTGAGAGATGTGTGAAATGCGGTCGGCCGCGCCCAAGCAGTGCGGTTAGAATCATAGTGTACGTCTTCAACCTCCCACGCCTTCCAAGACTGCCGAGTGTCGAAGACTTGTCAAACTGGGGCGGATGTAAGATGGATCAGCCATGGGATCGTCGACGTCTCCTGCCGGCCCGCACTTTCACTACTATGTGGGAATTGATGAGGTGAGAATGGGCGAAAGCCTGTCAAGATCTAACGGCCCTTAGCTTCGGGGTTTGGACATGTTGCGGTCACCATATCCCGAACTCTCTACTTCTTCTGCTGTTATCCCCAGGCAAGAACGTCGGGATACTGGGAGGCTCTCAAGAATGGCGCTCGTCGTATCCTTGTGAGCTTGAGCAACGCCTGCCCGCTGTTGGGGCCGTTTGCTAATGCCAAGACCAACCGCTGGACTGTGTCTCTGTATCACGGCATGGACCAGTATACTGGAATCTTATTCAGGCGTCTAGCGCCCTGTGCGACATTGGGTCATTGCTCTGAGGGGAGCAAACACGCTATTTACCACCGCTTTTTCTACACAAAGTTCTGATGTGCATCCTCGGGTTTGCATCTCAGATGGTCCTGGACTTTCATACGTCCTAGACCCTCGAATGGCGGACATGAACGATGTCAGAGTCCATCACTAACATCACCTGCACCAATAATGGCGCTTGCCGACGACCCTTAGGCTGCATAATATGTCTTTCTCAACTTGCTTTTTCGCACTTCTTGATCTTGCATCGCAGCATCAATGTCTATCAGGAAGCCGATCGCCCAGTCGTGTCTCGCCTATCTTGAGGCTAATCTGTCATGCCTCCAGCATCACGGGTCCCCTCACAATATCACTGGGTGCTACCCTTCAACAGACATCAAGGTCTCGTCCGAAGCTCCCCATGAGTTACATCAGACCGTCACTCGACGATCCTGACTCGTCGGCCGTCCGAGTCGTAATCCAACCGAAACGGCTGTGCAATCAATTTTCCCCCAAGTCCCCCTTCCAAAGCTAACAATGCTCATGCCGAAGGGCTAATCAAGGGGGCAGGCCGCGCGAGTGGTCGCCGCTCCACCGTTGCAGCTGTGCGACATGAAATGCAACTCGACAGAAGATTCCTCCCCCACGCAGACACACCCGCATGCTGTATGTACATATGTTTACGCGTGCAACGGGGGCGGCAGGAGTTGAAGCTTGGAGAGACATACATCCAAGACAAGAAGAAAGCCCCTTCGTAAAAGACAACAAGATAGAGTTGATGCCGAAGGAGATAGTTCAACGAAAGAGTAAGTAAACATGGGCCATGCCAATACCGGCGCACGACTCTGGACAATCAATGGCCTACTTTCCCGTCTTTCTTCCATTTCGATGTCCCCCCACGCCGCCTCCGCTTGCTGTCGACCGATCCGCCTTGCAAAGAGATCCCAAGCATCTCACTTCAACCCAGTATCTCCCTGCCATTGCCCAGCTCGATTCTCGGCCGATGGCATCTCCAGCACCCGATGCATGTCTCTAGTTCAACCCCTGAGAGCGTGCTGTCAACCAGTTGATACCTAGCAGCCTAGGACACTACCCATGCCATCTGCATCGTCACTGCCTATCGGTACGAAGCCGTCCTTCGTACCTCATCAGCTCTTTCGCTATCCTATTCCCCACCATCGCTCAGCTGCCGAGACAGCGATATCTCCAGCAAGTGGCTGTCGTCGTCACAACCCCCGGCCGACAGTACATCACCCATCTTCGCTTCTGTTGCTCTGATCTTCTTTCTCGGGTATCCTCTTCGCCACCACGACACGCTTTCGCTCTGGTCAAACCGGCATTTGCGTCTTCTTTGAGAACCCATTGCAGCCTCAGCCAGCAGCTACCCGTCTCATCAGCCCTTTTCGGAACTTTGTCATACAACAGCAGCTACCCGACGACAGTTGCCTTTTATTCTCGGCGAAGAGCCCTGGAGCGAGCGATGTCCTCCCGGATGACGCCGGTGGGTGGCTGACTACCGCGGACTGCGATGAAACTGACCAGTCACCTTGTCCTCTTTTCCCCCTCTCTTGCGGGCTCACCTTGCCTTCTCCCAACCTTCCGCTGATTGCGAGCCAAGACGAAATCATACATGTCGTGCTCTCTCACACAGCCTCTACCCCGTGGGCACACAGTCACATCGCACAAAGATGCCCGGGAAAAGGTCCGATGCTGCAGGGAGGCTGTCGCGCCAACATTGTTCCTGTCAAACCATCACCTCAGCCAGTCACCTCCCATCACTGCTGCCATCAGCACCTTTAGGTTGTGGATGCCTTGGATGCGCTTCCACATCCCGCGGCCCGCTGCCCGTCTTCGTTCATACTGATCATCCATGCACCGACCAGGTTAGCCTAAGTGCTCGTTTCCCATCCTTACCCCAACCGCATCGCTCCATGCTTGAAGTTCAAGAGAAACATCCCAGCAAAGTCCGTATCTTGTGACGGGAATCTCGTCTGAACAACAGCAGCATGCCATTTCGAGTCTGGTGGGTCGACCGCGGAGGCCTGGCGCATCTCGCGTCTACAGCCAAAAATAAAAATATAAACATACTTCTTCATTGGGCTGACAGTCAGATTAGGACTCAGATCTCAATCCCCATATGTTGACGACTCCTCTCCTCCCGACCAGTATTCCAAATCGGTCGTGATACCTCACATCATGAATCATGGGCCATTGGTGAATAGTCTCAGAGGCATCTTCAACCGCGCACTATCTCTCTCCAGTGACCAATCACCCTCCTTCCTCACCGCTTCGGACCTGTTCAAGCACCATGCCGTTCGTTATCGAATGATCCATATTCTCGCTCAACACCACACCAGCCGCGCCCGTCATTGCTCCATCAGCATTCCCCAGTCAAGCCACATGTGTTTTGGTCTGGACCAGCAGGTCTCTTTCGGCCTAGGTCCAAGCCCCCTTCTAGACGTTGCATACACACTCTCTTGCAACTATGCATTCGAGACTCTTGTCTCCCCGGCATAGTGCAAAGGTCCCCGTCCACTACGCCGATCCCCCCCTCAGCCTCCCATCCGTCTGCTCTCGATGCCTCCCCAACCTGTTCACTCACGACCAACCCCCACCCTCCATCATCCCCCCTCCTTCAGCAAACAATGTGATTCCTCAAGTCGGCCGCCTGTTCCTTTCACTCCATCTCGACGACACCATGTCCCTTGACCACACCCATTCACACGCAATCCAGTCCTGCCAATCAACCAAACCAAACGGTTGTCGTCGCCCCGCCTCAATTGTGGCGCCGGGTTGGGTGGCTTCGTACCAGCTTATTAGTCCTGTTTTCCTTGACACCTGCTCTTTCTCCAAGTGGCAAGCTCTTTCGATCTGACCGACAGCACGGGCATGTTTGCGATCGTTATCACTCGCAGCAGTTAGCAGCCGTCTCCCGGACATACATCGCAATGTTACCATCACGGCATGGTCTACCAGTGTAATCACTTGACCTGGAACGTGGTTCGTTTCCTCCCCAGTGGGAGACGCGGTCAAGTGGATGTGACGGGCTGAGAAAGCAGAGATGGACCGAAGCGCTTACATACAACCAGTCCTTACCCACTTGGTACTAAGCAGCGGTCACCATGGCGGCCGCATGAGAAAAATATCAGACAAATCACGGATGGCCCCTTCGCACCCCTTCCCAATCCTCCACACCACCATACGTTCGTCTTCCAGCACCCCACACTCGGTCTTCTCTCAATGAGGCCGGGCATCGCCCAAATATCTCGTGTGGTTCTTTTGCCCTGAACCAAACGAGTCTCGCGTGACTTACCCCTTAGCTAAGCCAACCTCCTTACAAGTACGCTACATGCCTCCGGCCGCCTCTAAGCCAATTCCCCATATTCTGACCATTCGCCGAGCCGCCACAATTCAGCCACTGGTTTGCTTTGGCCGTAGCCTTATAACGGCGCCACGTCATACCTAACAGATCTACCGCCTTGGGTTGGGTTGGGAATGGAAGTTCTTCCAGAGGAGCGAGGCGTTTGCTATTCTCGGTCGTTGCACCGACCTCTCCTTTCAAATGTCATCCGCCAAAGGCGATTACCAGGGGCCCTTGTCATCCCCCAACTACCATTCCGAATTCCGGCTGTTTGTATCGAGCAAATAAGACGGCCCTGTCGTTGTCTTATGCTTAAGAGAAGTCCCGAGCCGACTTTCGCAAAAACCACCGTGGGGCACCGGCCTTGAAGTGAGGAAGATGCCCTCCGAACAGGGAAGCGCGAGCTAGCAGGACGCCGTCTTACTGGCAGTAGCCATGTGCACACCCTCTTCCTCGAGATCGTCTTGCTCTAGATATCTTTGGCATACCATCCTGAACCCCATGATCCCCACCCACCCGTCCTTCCCGGTGCGTTCCAGCCTACCTCGGATAGGAATACTGCCCACCTTTTCCTATGTGGCGCTGTCCGGTAGTCTCGGGTCTTGCACCTCTGCCTCAAAACGCGTGGTCTAGAGGAACTTCTTCCAAGAGCTTTTGCCCCCGACTTCAGACATATCCACCTTGTTCGTGGCGGCAGATTGACATTCCCGTCAAGCCGTGCCAGTCCAAGGTCATTCCTTGACCTTTCAAGCACAACTCCCCAGGCCCCTGAGGCCTCTATTGACTCTCTGGCAGCTCCGCATGGATATGAGTGGTCTGCTGATCAGAACGCAAGAACCTGGTGCACCATGGCTATCGTGACATCCACGAAGGTCTCTGATGCGTCTGGACATCTTTTTTCATGCAAGAAAGCCGTGGAGGCCGTCTACCTACGCCCATTCGCAAGGGTTTGGGTCTCGTCGATACATCGTCCAGAATGTTTTGTGGCTCTCTACTACGTGTTCTGTAACGTGGCTCGCTGCTTCTATGTCGAATTCTAGTGCGCTTATATTGTTCAGGCGGCCTTCTGGTCAGATATAAATCCCATAGTCTTGCCATTAGCTACTTGGAAGCCTGTTTTATGTACGAAATCTGCGGATTTTGCCCAATCACAGCGCTGGCTGCCCAAATACCAGCTCAAGCCACAGTCCCAAAACTCTGGGAAATCTAGGCGGGCTGGGCAGCGCCTACACGGTCACGGACACAACTCCGTTTGTTGAGCAGGTCGGGGGTTGTGACTTGCCATGTGACTCGAAACCTGCGGCCAAAAGGTGTGGATGGATGTCTCAGAGCTCTAGCCTACAGAGCGGGGACTCCTGACGCGTCTGATCGGGGCAGGGAGCCGCTGCTGCTTCGTATCGCAGACGGACATCCTCTATCAGACTTTGCCTTAGCAAGCTATGCCTGCACTTCGTTTTGACCAATTCGGAAACCTGGCCCTGAGGCAAGCCAAGGAAGCTGCCAGCGCGACTATACCCGATCTATTCGGATGGATGTCTACTAGTCTGCCAGTACAGGTACGCAGAAAAGGCTCGGATGGTTGGGGAGCTTGCATACTACATCGGGGACTGGGCGATGCAGCCTCGTGATTTGTCACGACGACTGTTTGTGTTATGATCAGCTGGACGCGCGAGAATCTCTGGGGAGGTTGCACAGTCTCAGCTGGGTATCGTTGGATGTGGATTTTGCCCACTTTAAAGATGTTCTAAACCTGTAACTCCTCGGACGCACAAGGCTGGCGAGGGCTTTTCGTGTTGTTGTACTGTGGAGGTACTGTATTGATAGAAATTATCGTGGTGGTGGTCGCGACGGCAAATCGCATGATGGAGGAGCGCAACGAGACTGTGCAGAGTGGCAGTAGCGGAGAGAGATCTCCTATTCTCACCCCTTCTCTCACAACTTATAGGCTGCATTTGGCAACGCAAGCTTGAAGGCAATGCATCAGAAACGGGGCAAAGCGAGTACTTTTTTTTGCCGCGGTGAGGCCTCATTTTGCCTCGTGGGCGGAGCATCAGATCATGTCTACAGCTCGAAAGAACCCCTCATCTTTGCCAGTCCTTGTCAACTGGTGATGGGCTGGTGAGGGGGCAAGAACTCGACATGAATTCTTCCAGACGGCAACAGCTGGGAGATTACTTCCAGTTGGACAAAACTTCTTTAATCCTTCGCGGGAAGAAGATCCCGTATCGACTCCTGGACTGGAAGTGATGCTAAAGTTGTTTGGAGAAATAAGACCAGCAACAATGGATGATGAGGTTTCTAAAACGCTCAGCCATGCAACACAGAATAACACGGAGAACATGCGCGTCTCGCTGTTACATCTAGTCAAAACCTTGAGATCAACTCAAGATTACTTGTATGGTAAAACTGTGGCTAATGAATCCAAATACGCATTCCATCGAGCCGGCAGATAAGCTCCTTTCGTCGTTGGAAAGAGTCGTATGCCCCGTCATCGATACAGGCGCCGATTTCAAAATTTCATGTGAGTAGAGGGAGGAATTTGAGTTATGTTGTTCTTCTGTGTCTATCGATATCACAGGCTAGCAAGCTCGATGTGCGTACTTCTCCCTCATCTCTTGTCCCTTGTTCATGATGAACCAAGGTATTGGTGCCACGACAACGGCAATCACAGCAAGGATAGTGTTTCCCCAGCCCAGATTCAAAGCAGCATACATCGGAGGTCCCACGAGGGGCAATAAAGCCCCAAACATACCACTGAACATCGCTGAGGCAGCCAGTGCGGAAGCGGCATGATCGGTGAAAGCTTCGACAAGGTAGGACGTAAGAGGTGTCTGCATAATCAGTTAGCTACTTTCGCTCCTCTATTCTGTCCGGATACGTGATAACCGTATCGACTTACAAATATAAGCATAACGCCCACTCCAAAAACGGTAGTACCGGTCATCGGCACCACCCAGAAGACGGACCTCTCAGCCGTCCAGCCATACAAAAGCATCCCTGTCGGAATCAAAGGCACGGAGTACGCCATGAGAGTTAGACGGAGTTCAGGTCTCCTAGCACCTTTCTCAAGAAGCAGATATGCCGCGATTCGGTCGCCCAAGAACAAATCGAGCACAGCACCCGCTATGGTGCCGATGCCGATACCTAAGAACGTGAGACCAGAAGAGCTAGCCGAGAAGCCGTATTTGCTGGCGAAGACCGTTGGCAAAGTTGTAAAGAAAAGGTACTGATTAGTATTGATTAGATGCTAGAAAGTAAGTTGCCTAGGAGAGACTGCTTACGAGGTAGCCGTATATGAGGGCAAAGTACGAAGAAAAGGCAAAGACGATTGGATGTAGTATGAGAAGTCGAAATGGCCGCTTAATGGCTTCCAAGAACGCTTTGCCTGTCGAGACATCAGTGTCCAAGACCGAGAAGTATCTTGGATCTCCGGTTGTCTTTCTGACTTTCTTCGCTCGCCCTTCAAGCAAGTTTTTCGCTGAAGTTTCTTTAAGTAGATGCAGCGTAGCAACGCCAATGACAGCAGCCTGATTGCGTTTGTTAACGATTCTATATTGGAGCTGTGTTCAATTATGTTGGATTAGGATTTGCTTACAAGGATGCACAGCAGCCAGAAGATCCAACGCCAACCCAAATACTGGTCCACAAAGCCTCCTGTGACGGGCCCAATGACAGAACCCAATAGTAAGGCGAGAGAATAGACCAATACCGCTCGGCCCCGCCAAGCCGGCAGTGCTACATCGGCAATGGTGCCGCCTCCGATAGCTAGTGGAGCGGCACCGGCGCTGCCGCTTAAAAACCGGAAGACGAGGAGCACGCTGATATTGGGCGATGCAGCACAGGCTGCGTTGCATGCAAGGAAGAAAACATTTGACATGGTGTATACTGGTTGTCGTCCGTACAACTCTGACAAGGATCCTGCTAGCCTAGTTGTCTTCAGCATGGGGTTCTTTCCATAACCATGGCTTTCGGTAATCGCTTACATTATCCCAAAAACAGACCCTAAGTTGAAAATAGACACCACGAGGGAATCTAAGACACCTTTGGGCACGTTGAACTCCTTAAGAATATCTGCCACGGCCGGAGCAGGCATTGAAGAGGCGATCGTTCTATCAAATTCATCAGCACCTGCGGGACGGAAAGGAGTGTGTTACTCTAGAACTAAGCTACTCACGCTTGTAGCGTCAAACTACTCACAAGCAAAATCTGAACCCATCTTGACTTCGTCGTCCAGTCCGTAGGATTCTCGGGATCCCGCGGCTTGTTCCAGTCGACTGCATGTCGTGCTTCTTTCTCCGATACTGCAGAACGATTGCTCGAAGACCAAGGTGAGGAGTTTGGCGATTGCGTCGGTTCATCATCATCGGGGATACTGCTGAACGCCGTGCCCATGTAAAGGTTCAATTCATCGACCGGCCCCCACGGTTGCCCGTCTGCGCTGAGCCGGAACCATGAGAAGCCGGAGGTTCGCGAGTGCCTCGAGGAGTCACAACTTATTCCAGACCTCCTTCCCGCTGAAGCCACGGGTTCTGGACATCGTGGTTCCTCGATAACCGTTGATTGGGGTGTTTTCTGGAGCGAAGCCATTGGGCGAACATTCCATGCGTCAACCGCATGGTTCCCTGAATCGTCCCGCATGACAGCTCAATGAGTGTTTGCCCGGGGAGAGGAATGTGAAGAATCAATCACTCGTATAAGAGTGCCCAAATGCATCGTGTGTTGTTTGGGCGATATGTGGCGGGGAAGCATTGCCAGTGATTTAATTCAGCCCTCGGCCCTGCATAGTTTCGGGCACTAACGCCTTTTGTTGTCAACACTGCCCACTTGCAACAGTCTTACTGCCACTCTGTTGAGGATAAACTGCTACTGTTTCTGAGAGCGTCGTTGTGCTTGACGCGGCTCCACCTAAACAGTCAGTCTGGTGCCTCAGATAGATTCGTTGAAATGTGTCCCACCGGCATGTGCTAGCAAGGGTCCAGGTGCAGTCCAGAGCGCCAGTCGACCGGCATTACCGAGCTTGGCGATAGGTGAGTGTAATAATGGGCGGTATACGTCACGGGTAGATCATGCGGCCTGTGCCGGCTGATCTGAGCATTAGTTAAGCAGGATGCCGCGTGAGCTGGCTTGAGGCGTTCTCAATCAGAGGATTACTACATGAATTGACCAAACCTGATCCTTTGCGCGTTTGTTTTCGTCAGCTTGGGTATGAGGCCGCTGCCATAAAGGTGTCCCGTTCTAGGCCCCCTGTTTCATGTTGTTCGAGAATGAACCTCACTCTCCGCCTCCCTGCTGCCCTGGGCCTGGAAGTCTAAACTTTAGTGTGGGTTCCAGACTCAAGCAGGGTGCTTCTCGTTCATTGGTTTCATTATCCTTCTGCCAAACAGAAAGCTTCCGCTTCGGAAATGCAGTATTATATCCCAAGAAGCGGTTGATGAGTCTGCCATCGAACGGTTTAGGCCCGATGATTGTTTTGCCTTGTCCCATTCGTTTCGGACTGAACGTTGTGATACTGCAAAGTTTATGGTAGCACAATGAGGCGGGGTCTGCTTCCCTCCTGACTGCAACCGGGGCATGCAAGTATTTGGAAAAGAAAGTAATTAGCCTCATCTATGGGTGATATACATGATATCTAGACCAAATGGTAAGTCAATTTCGAAATACACCACATTGCATTAAACAATGTGACGATATATGAATAATGAGTGAATTCACGTAACCAAGGGATCTTAACCAAGAAGAGCGAGACACCTTACAAGAGCATAACTATCAAAGTACAAAGGCCGTCTCAGAACGATAAGTGCTGGTGGCATACATGCATGAGGTGAGGCATAAACTAGGATCCATCTACATGAAAGATGAATACTGAAGCTAACGCTGTGGTTCTTGTGCTTTGACTTGTAATGTTTTTTGGGAAAGATGAGGGGGGAAAAACAAAAGAAACCTCCTCCCTCATTCTAAAGCAATGCAAATGTATTTTTATTCCTACACTCATTTTTAGCAATACGTAAATCAAGAAGATATGATAGAAATGTAAATGATGAATTGAAACAAAGGGTTTTCTATTAAGATTCCCACTACACGTAATTTGTTTTATTCAAACAATCGAAATCAAGCTTGGCCGGATGGCGTTGCCAAGATAGGAGAAGTTATCTAGGTGTGATGCAAAAGCGGAACCGCAGTTGCACTGCTACATCCGTCACCTTTATGCCCTCACTACACCAGGTTATCTAGATGTGGCACTAAGCTATGCAGGTAGATAAAAGCCGCCGCCGTGATTGAATGAGTCAGTCTGTAAGCCAGCCTCAGCACTTGGCATAGATGTGGTCTATTGCTGAAATCTAAACGTTGACATAGAAATATGCAATTCAAGGATATGGCACTCTCGCTGCCCAAAGGTTTTCTCTTAACTGGCAACAAATCTCCGGCATCATATTTATGCTCAGCCCGCCACATGCTCTGCAAATGCCCACACAGATGTGCCGCCATGCGACCACAACCACGAACAAATTTTGATATCTGATTCAACTACTGCAGAATCCAAATTACCGCCAATTCACTGCTCCTCATTAACTCCCTCACAGAATTTTGATGATCAAGAAGACATCGCATCACCATTTCTCCGTTGGTACAGTACGCCAACGCCAACCAGGCTTCTCCACCATGCAGCCCGAAACGAGGAGGAGATTTCCCACCGATAGCGTTATGGTTCTGAGCTACAATTATCTAACACTGAATGGAGAGATGTTTTCTTCGTCATTTAGAGCCTATCACAAAAAAAGGGGGCGGATCAGAGAAGGGAAACTTCTTTTGGTATGGAGCAATACTTCCAGACCATTCAAGCCTATGCTCAGGGATAAGCTAGGCGGCAGGCGGCCTAGGCGGAGCTTCCCGCCATGCTAGTAGTAGCCATGTAAAAATTGACATGAGAGAACATACGATAGACATCTCGAAAGTTCTGAGCGAGAACCCTTAACCGGTAATGCCTTCTGACGAAGTAATGGGACGCCAGGAAGGCGGTGTCCGATTAAGGCTATCAGTGAAAGACAGGGAAACATGCTTTCACTACATCAGTGTCCATGCCGCCCTAATTCATGTCTTTGATTAGTCGCTCTAGGTTCTTTCACGATGATTCACGGAATAATTAAGGTTTCTCGACCTCTGCATTCGCTTTTTGTCGATATATTGGACCCTGTGCTCCAAGCCAACTAAAGCAGGCTTACATACTATACCAGACATAACTCTTGTTGCATTGGCACATTAGTTTCTGAAAACTTTGGGATAAGTTGCGATTGTAATGCTAAATAAAGGAGACTGAGTTGAATCGTCCCTTTGTTGTGGCGTATAAAAAAAGAGGTACATCAGAGACCCGTGAGAACCCCGACGATGACTTGAGGTTACATAATGATCGATTCTGAAATCAAAATGTTGTCAAAATGAATTGTTCTCATTATGGAGGTTGACAACTTAACTTATGATTAGCCCAACTTCTGCTCTGTTGCACTACTTAGAACAGTCATTACTTTGAACCTACTGACGGCTTATGCGTCAACTTCTCGGAGAGTGTAAAACCCCGCAGCTTGTGCGACCGCTGGCTGCCGGCACTTAATAACCCCGAGCAGAGTGCATGATGTCGCAGCCATGTTCCAAAAGCACTCAACTTCTAGTTGACACTAGATGGGTCTCTGCTGCAGAAATATTCAAAGAGCAGGGTAACTCCTGCAGGCAAACAACCCTACCTGGACCCACACTATGCAAGTGTTCGGGCGCCTCAGTACAATACAGGCATTTCTGGAGAACGGACCCTTGCTGGTTTGCGAAGGACTTGTGATGAATTGCTTCTAATGGCGGGGATCCTCAGACCCCGACAACTTGCGGTGACAAGCCCGTGACACGGCCCAGGTGGTGGGTTCCGGACGGAGCAGCTTTTGAGAGATCTTACTGGGGGGAATTAGCGGGACCGGGGACTCGGACCGGGGCGTACGGCAATGGGCAATTTCTCCGTCCATAAGCTCGTTCTTGGCACTTTCAATCAGATAATGTGACTTTTTCACAAATACCATGGCAGAATTCTGATTAGATCTTGGCAAAATAGAGTGACTGCTCGGGAATACCACACTGAAACAAGAAAAAATCACGGAAAGCTGCCATTGAAAGGGAAATAGCTCCAGAAACCTTTCTACTTCCTCCACTCTCATTTGACGAGCTTCTTCAACCATATCTTTGAATCTCATGGTCACAACAACTGCTCGTGAAAATGATGTGATTGGCTCGCATATACAGCCTGCTGGCTCTCTTACTTGCGATTTCCATCAGCGTAGGATTCGGAGAACGTGTAAAGGGGACACTCGTGAGGCTTCAGATAATAGGAATCCTTCGTCATAAGTCCACCAATGGTGGATAGATGGAAGCCCAAGTTTGATTATTTGGGTTGAACCAGAATTTGAAATGACGGTGTAACAGTTTCTGATGAAATTATCTATATAACTGAAGCAGACACCTTCTTCGAACGCTTACTTTTGTTGACGTGCCACCAATCATCTTCACTCAGATCAGACAATATATCGCCAATCTTGTCAAGCCAAACTCCTTATCAGCGGATAAAACAGTCATTATGTATTTCTCCAAGGCTGGCATCGTGGCCTTGTTGGCGGTTCTGCCTAGCACCCTCGCCTGCCTCGGATATGAGGGCGGTGTCCCTACTGCTACATCTACCAAGACCAACAGCAAGTACATCGAGGTCAAGGCTGGTGAGGTCTACGATGGTGGTTGGGCTAGGTTCGACCGTGGCTCTGGTGCTTGCAACAGCGGCGAAGGAGGTAAGACAACTCTCTAACTCTCCGTCACTAAATGATAAAGTGACCTCTTGCTAACCTTTGGACTTATCAGGCCAGGCTGATGCTGTCTTCTTGCTTCGTCGTGGCGCCACTCTTAAGAACGCCATCATTGGCAAGAACCAGAAGGAGGGTGTCCATTGTGATGGTCCTTGTACCCTTGAGTTTGTCTGGTTCGAAGACGTCTGTGAGGATGCCATCTCGGTTGTAAGTAGCCACTTGAATGCTACCTCGATCGGCATAAATGATTAACTCCCAATGTAGAAGAACGACAAGGCCGGTGACCACACCTGGATTATTGGCGGCGGTGCCTACAAAGCCGGCGACAAGATCATTCAGCACAACGGCTGTGGTACCGTGAACGTAAGTTGGTCTTGGTTTTGTTCGACGAATGGCTTTTTAAATCCTTGTTGCAGATCATCAACTTCTATGCCAACGACTATGGCAAGGTTTACCGCTCTTGCGGTAACGTAAGTGAATCTTGAATCCTGAAGCTGGGTTAGTAATAATGCAGCTAATCACGTTTCAACAGTGCAGCAGCCAGTGCAAGCGCAACGTCTATGTCGAGGGCGTTACGGCGTACGGTGGCGGCGAGATTGTTGGTATCAACTCTAACTATGGTGATACTGCCACTCTCAAGAACGTCTGCACCGACGCCAAGGTCAAGTGCCAGATGTACAACGGATGCGCTGGTGGCTGCGAGCCCAGCAAGTCCGGCGTCTGCTCCGGATGAACCATCTTCAGTGGCAAACTTGCGGCTCCGCTGTCTTATCACTCACGTCTCTTTGTAACTAACAAGTCCTGGATTATATTTTCTTCTAAAGTGAGTAGTCTCGATCGAACTTTATTGTACATATTGTTTCCTTGGCTTAGCATCTCGCCGCTGCATATATAACCTTGTGTTGGATGATGAGTTATTGCATCTGTCCACATTTGAGAAGTTAGCGTATTTCATCACGTATGGATTGCCAGTTTTGAGGGAAATTTTGGTTAGAATCGTTGGGTTGAAACGGGCGGTGTCGAGATATAGTCTCAATTCAACCAAGAATGCAACACTACTAGCACGTCCAAATTTCGTGTTTCTATGATCTGATCTGATTTTGAGGTCAGTTGTCGAGCTTTTCGCGCCTGTATTTAGTCATCAATCACGGTAAGCCCAAATCGGAAGCCCGAGAATCCACGCGGAAGGAAGGTCAGGAGAGACACCGGAACAACGCGAAGTGCTTGAGAAAGAGGTGTTCACTATGACACCACGCTATACATATCAGCAGTAATGGGCTCAACTTTCGATACGCCGCATATCATACGTTCTGATTAGAGCGGCGGGGTTGGCTCCGTTTCTGGATGTTAACCATGATGGTGAGGGGAACTGCAGTTGTGGTTGCGGCGGATCAAACTGCCTCACTTTAGACAATTATCTGGCATAGCGATGTGGAAGCATGTGTTCACCCCTGAAAAAAAAAGGCATTTCATTTTTCTGGCTAATTCTCAACATGGGAAGAAGATTTATTTATCCTCAAATTTTTATTACTATCAGCAAAGGCTGCGACAGAGCTTTCATGGCTGGTTAAAACCTTGGATACAACATTACGACTTAGTCTACTACCAGACACTACATCGCATCACTCTAGCGCTTGAACATGGCTTGACATAGTACAATAGATCCTTGACCGCGTAAGAAATCATAACAGTTCATATCCTTGTTTGCATGGGACACCAAATCGTTGTTAGAAGACTGGCTCTTCAACTCTGCACTGTTCCCTCCGTTTTTACGATGCAAGTTATAAAGCACGGGAAAGTCTACTACTGGAAGATGAAAAATTAAGAGTGAACGGTACGTCGGTAAAGGCAACTTCAGGGTATCGGAGACGAGCCGGAACCCATGAATACTCTGCTACGTCATCACTTTTGTACGGGCTAAAACTATACTCTCCACTATGCAAATATATGCCAAGCTCGTAACTAGACAACCGGCAGGGTCCGATGTCTTCAAGTGCTTAACGCACCACCCAATGTGAACAATAATGGCTCATTAGTAGAATTGGTCTGATGTGCTCTCAAGCGGCAGCGGCCTAGGCGATGAAAGATGACAAGGGTGTCAACCAAAAGAGGCTTTGAATGGAGCTTAGTCAGAATTTGGGCGCGTTTAGTTTCCTAACCGGCGTGGTCCGTTGCAATTTGATTCGAGCGCATGGATTGTTCACCTCGGTATATCATTTCTACGATGTAACGAGGAGTTTGTTGTACAGGAATCGTCCAATGACCAAGCCCACTTCCAACTCTGACATCTTGTTACCCAAGAAATCATTTGCCGGCGAATACGAGCTCTCATTGCACCTCTTCCCAAACCCCTGATTGCACGTGGACAATATTGACCATATCTGGAAGGTTCTCCATGGCGGCTGCCACTACGATTCAGGGCGCCGTACAAGTTACCGCCATGCCACATCTGTTGCCAAGGATTTTCGATGCTTTGCTCGACGTCATGTTGTTGCTGACGGTTTCTGGCATGTGAACCGCCGCCTCAATCAGCCTCGGGAGGAGGAAGCCTTTGGGTAAAGACATATTTGGCAAAAGTCTTCCTGGTATTAACTACCCTTTCAGAAGGTCAACAATGGGCGCTACTGTCCCTCCATCTAATGGCATCTCCTCAGCACTCGGCGTACCTGACTCGGCCGCGTTGTCTCTTAGCCTATCCACCGGCTGCGACTTCCCCGCAATCAAACCCTCAATAGCCGGGATGCGCATCATCACCGGCTCTCTTTGGAGCGTGTGGGGTATTAGTGGAAGTGCGGAGATGCAGGGGTACTCGGGGGTAGCTCGCTAGACTATCCCAAGCTCTCGCATGGCTTCGGTGTAACCGTTACCACGATCCTTTCCTTTCACTGACGCGCTTGCTCTTTGACAGCAACTTGCGCATTTTCCGTTGCTGGCATGAGTATTGCGTCAGAGCAAGAGGAAATGATCCGCAATTATGCTGGAAGAGGCCGCGATGTCCATTTGAGTACAACCCAAGACGGCCGGTCAAAGTCTCGGTCACCTTGTTTTGTTTATACCCTAACATGTGGCAGCCTTTCCAATAACTGCTTATGCCGGAGCGGGGGGAAATGATCACTCATATAAAGCCCGGTGAATATCCCGGCATATTTTCTACGACCTGATGTGCCGGTTGCTGTCTTGTAAATCACCGAATAGGCGCAGCCATGCAGTATCTTTATTTCTGGCTTTCCTCCGCACTTGCCCTTGCGGCGACTGTGCGAGGTCAAAACGACACCAGTAACGCGGAGAGGGTTGAGGCCGCCCTTGCAGCTCTCACTGTAACCAACCTCAATGACGTCCGTGGCAACCTCCATCTGCCCACCGTTATGAATGGGTTCACCGTCAAGTGGGAGAGCAACTCTTCCTCCGTCATCTCCAGCGATGGCGCTGTCAAGAGACAGTCGGTGGACATTCCAGTCGCCCTTACAGCATCGATCGATTACGAAGGTGTCTCCCAGACACGCGAATTCGTCGCTTCAGTGCGAAAAGCTGCGGTACTCGATCAGTTTGAGGGCTATGCGTTCTCCTACTTTACCGGGAGCTCGCTCTCTGGCGAAAATATCTTCTTTGCGGCCAGCGAAGGCAACAACGCGTTGGAGTGGACCGAGTTGAATGGCGGCCAGCCGGTTCTTACCTCTTCTTATGGCACCAAGGGCCTACGGGACCCTTTCCTCATTCGATCGCCGGAGGGTGATACCTTCTACCTTATTGCTACTGATCTCTCCATCGGCTCTGGCACTTCTTGGGGCGATGCCGTGCGCATCGGCAGCCGCTATCTTGAAGTTTGGGAGTCCCATGACCTCAAGACCTGGTCTGAGCAACGCCACATCCTAGTCTCTCCACCCGAAGCTGGAAACACATGGGCCCCTGAAGCCTACTACGACGACGAGCTTGGTGCTTACTTGGTTTTTTGGGCTTCGTCGCTTTACGAGGCTAGCGATGTAAATCGTACAGGCAGCACCTATCACCGCATGCTTTACGCAACAACCCGCGACTTCGTCACCTTCAGCGAGACTTCAGTGTGGCAGGATGCCGGCATGTCGAGGATTGACTCGACTGTGATCAAATCCGCGGATACTTACTACCGCTTCACCAAAGACGAAGGCGCTAGCGGTACTGGGTGTAGTGACATCATTCAGGAGAGTTCAGCTTCTCTTCGAGCCACCCTGGACTCGTGGACCATCATCGACTCATGCATCGGCAAGAAAGCCGGCACCAGTGCCGTCGAGGGCCCAACTGCCTTCAAGTCAAACACAAACGATGTTCACGGGGAAAAGTTCTACCTCTTTGTCGATGAGTACGGCGGACGCGGTTACATTCCACTTGAGACTGCCGACATCGGTAATCCTGATTGGAAGGTCTCAGCCTCTTACAAATTACCGTCTAGCCCACGGCACGGAACCGTCATTCCCGTCACTGCCGCTGAGCTTACCGCTTTGAGGGAGACCGCGCTAGCCCCTAGAGCTGTCGATGCCGATGGTGAGATTCTTCGCTATGACTTTATAACAGTCGACGGTACGCAAGTCCAGGATACGTCAGGCAACGGTAACCACGCTGTGATTAACGGTGGCGCCACTGTTATTGACGGCGCTCTCAATTTTGACGGCGTAGACGACTTCGTTCAGCTTCCCAACAACATTATCTCTAGTGTCGAGGACATTACAATTGAGGCTCAAGTCTTTCTTGATGCCTCCCAGCAAACTCCCTACTTCATCTATGGAATTGGCAATACTGTGTCCGGCAACGGCAGCGGTTATCTTTTTGCTACCGGAAGCCCTTACAGAGCAAGCATTACAACCGGTAACTGGACGACCGAGAAGACCGCAGCATCCAGCTCTTCACTACCTCAAGATACCTGGCTGCACGTTGTGTACACCATCTCGGGACGTACTTCCGCGATCTATCTGAACGGCTACGAAGTTGCACGCAACGAGGACGTGAATGTCGACCCCAAGAATATCGGCACCGGCATCACAACAGCTAACTACATTGGCAAGTCTGTCTACTCTGGCGACAAGCTATTCAAGGGCCGGATTCGCGAGTTTGCCATTTTCAATAGATCTCTGACGGCTGCTGAAATCCTGTCTCGCTCTGGGAACGTCGGAGCTATTACTGAAGTTTCTCTTGTCGATGCCTCTGCCCTCAAGGTCCCAGCCATCATCAACACCACTGCCAGCAAAGTCTTGTTCCCGGTCAAGCCTGGCACCGACGTGACCGCTCTTGCACCTACCTTCACCACCACTGAGGGCGTGACCTCTTCTCCGGCCTCTGGCACCACAGTCGACCTCAGTGCCCAGGTCACGTACGTCCTGAAGAAAGATAATAAGATTATTGCAGAGTGGACCGTCAGCGCTGTCGAGATGAGCAGCCCTGTCCTGCCCGGTCTCTACGCTGACCCCAATGTAGCGGTCTTCAATGGTGTCTATTACATCTATGTGACCACCGACGGCGTTCCTGGATGGGGTGGAAACACTTTCTATGTGTGGAAGTCTACCGATCTCGTTACTTGGTCTCGTGGAGAGGAGCCTTTTCTGACCCTCGACGGAGCGAACGGCAACGTTCCCTGGGCTACTGGCAACGCATGGGCGCCCACCATCGCTGAGCGCAACGGCAAGTACTACTTCTACTTCAGCGGTCACAACGCGGCTCTGAACACGAAGACCATCGGTGTCGCGGTAGCAGATGCTCCCGAAGGTCCTTTCACTGCTAAGCCTGAGGCAATGATTCTCAACAACGAAGCCATTACTGCATCTCAAGCAATCGACCCTGCAGCTTTCCATGACCCCGTTTCCGGAAAATACTACATCTACTGGGGCAACGGTCGCCCTCTCGTGGCCGAACTGAACGACGACATGGTCTCCGTCAATTGGGATACGCTCCAGGCCATGAGCGGCCTGGTCAACTTCCGGGAGGGTCTCTTCGTTGTTTACCGCGATGGCATCTACCATCTCACATATTCCATCGATGACACTGGCTCGGAGAACTATCGTGTCGGTTATGCCACATCCGAGTCTGTCGCTGGACCCTGGGCGTATCACGGTGTAATTCTGCAAAAGGACCCATCTCAGGGAATCCTCGGCACGGGTCACAACTCCATGTTCAACGTTCCTGGTACTGATGATTGGTACATTGTCTACCATCGCTTCGCCATCCCTGGTGGCGGTGGTTACAGACGTGAAACCACCATTGACCGCGTCACTTTTGACCCTGAAACTGGCTTAATCAACCCAGTTGTTCCTACTCTTACTAGCGTTGGACCGCAAACTGTGCCCCAGAAGTTCCGCCATATATCACGAGTGATGCGCCTTTAGATGATGCAAAACAGTGACGAGGGAGTAATAGGCTGGTGCTTTTTACAAATAGAAAATATCAATTGTGGTTAATTCATATTCAAGTCAAAGATATTAAGTCGCAACTCAGTGATCGCAAAAACATTCATGTGAGAACTATGAAAGTTCTACAGAGTCAGGCATTCCATGCCCTTTTCCCAGGACCATCATCAAAGCCAAGTATCTGCATCAACATTGAATTAAACAACGTTGAGACCACCAGATAACATCTCCTGAAATATAGCACCACAAGACCTGTCGAACTTCTCCGATCTAAAACAAGGCTTCTCAAATCGATGACGTACAGATGGGTGTTTCCGTGGCTTCAAAATATTGAGTGCCTGCACAGCCACCAGGACAGTTTCCACCACATGGAAAAGCTTGGGTGACGGTGGGAACTTGTGCTGGACAGTGACAGAGCCGAGAAATGGTAGAAAACTTCACACACTGTGGCTGGATGCATGTAGAGCACACTGTCTCTTTTGTAAAAACAGTAGGACAAGCCTGCGGTACAGAAGGGGTCGGCACGATGGGTGTTTTAGTGATGATAATCGAGGAAATTGGAGTGCGGCTTGTGGGTATATTGCATCTAGGAGTTGCTGTTTCGTAGATGTACGATGTGCCCATACAGCCTGTAGGTCTAACTCCATCGCAGGGGTAGCTGACTGTTGTCGTTGGGACGACCGAGGGGCATCCGCAGCGACTTCGAATTGTAGACAGAGCAAGACAAGCTGGGAGGAAGAAGGTAGGACAGACGCTTCCGGTTGTTGTGACTGTTTGACAACGGTTCCTGCTGGCTTGAGCAGTGGCACAACTATAATCTCTTTAGCGCCATGATTTCCTTCGAATAGCAGATTTTTCCTCTTACATGGCCATCACAAAGGCAAAGGCAGTGGTCTTGCTTGAGGGTTTCATTGCGATGTATATTGCTGTGAAAAAGGTTCGTACTAGGCCTTCTGAGTTTCGAGGCTCAGATGAGAAGTCTATGCACAATGGTCTACCATGTTTGGAAATATGGGTGATTTATAGAATTATCCCATCTCCCTTTAGAGGCCTAGTTGGTTCAATTCTAGAGTTGTCAATTGGAGAGATGGGTCATATCATGTATCATGTCTCAGTAACTTGCCACATCACTATACTCCAAAGCTACACCCGATCGCCATTGCTGTCAAGTCGTCAAAACTCAAAAACTGTTACACAGTCGCTCATTTGAGGAATGTAAGTAGTCCTGAGCATTCACGATGCTTGACCTACATCATGCGGGGCATAATTGAGCCCGCACTGTGTGGGCGGCCGCAAACAGACACTTTCAGCTAAAACGAGTTGTTGGCGTTCTTGGACGTTTGTCGTTTGCGGATTATCCCTAGCTTCTCACTCTCAGAGATCTTCACAAAATGATCCAAAAATAACTCAGTCTTTTTAGCGTCCGCTGTATAGACTAATACGACTTACTGTTGTGTTTTCCCTTGAGAAGGGCGCTGCAGATCTTCATAGCTGAGAGTGTCCCTTCGCCGGAAAACGACGCAGGGACAAAATGCATTCCGACAACAAGAACAATCTAAAAATAGAATATTCTTCTCGAACAAACCATATGCTCTTTCCTCTTACAGTCTATTTACGCATATAGATCGGACTTTTGTATACTGGAATAGGGGAAGCACTATGTCGTGCATAGTAAGCCACGTTGTTTCCTGGGTGACTTGATTTCTATGAGCTCCGTATATTGAAATGACTATGTGTCAAGAAACCCGTCGCCTCATCGTCATTTTACCTCATAGTGCGTGAAACATTCAGCTTGCTTTTTGGTGGATTGAATTTCTGGATCACGTTAACCAGAGATGATCAAAAACGAGTGTGATCGGTAGAACCTTCCCTTCGCGAACCTGTCTTACTTTGTCACTTATGGCACGTCCGCTTATAGCAGGACAAACGCAGGTTAATCTTGGCATTGCTCGTGTGTGTAGCTGAGAAGATATACTTTTACTTATGGCCTCGGCAAGCTAGTCCGAGACTATTGGATTCTATAAATGTTTGTCCAAAGGCCTTCCTGTGGCCAAGGGGAGAAAGAGGCGGGGTCTCTTAGATCACTGACGATTTAATTGGCGAAAAGAAGAACGAGAAAGCGCCATTGGTTAGCTCAATCCGGAGCTTAGATAAATTATGGCAATTTGAGCAACCATGAAAGCCCGGCGGTCGAGTTGCCCTAAGAGGTTGAGCCTCCAATCCGCCTGCCAGATACCAAATCATTAAGTACTTTTGACTACCTTTAACTGTGGCACATTCGGCGATCGAATTCATAGTCTTCCGCCATAGAACTAACAGACCCGAAATGTTTTGGTGCTGACGGCTTTTGACAGCGCGAATGACTCGTATAGGCGGACGGTGACAGAGTGATCGGAATAGGCAACCAACAGCCTCTCTCGAGAGCGCGTTGGCACGACTTTGGGGATCTCTGCCGCCTTCCGTAAGTGTCCATAAAAAGAGATTCCAAGACGGTAGTTGGTCCATATTAAGACTGGTCTAGGACCGGCCCCGGCACCCGGCCCCACGTCCGATAATTGACGATGATATAGGCCGTGCTCAGTTACACATATAGTGCCCAGTGCCGAACCACCGAAGGGGCCGGCAACGTGACTGAGGGATACGACTGTTAACGCATAACGACACCGACTTGCGATGCTTCTTGGACCCTTGGTGCCGGACTAGACCTAATCCCAAACCCGTTGCCTTGTCTGGCCATGGTCGGCGTCTTACGACAACAGTCAGGCCGTCTCCGATTACAGCAGTCGCGCAAACTAGGGAGGGGCAGGTAAAGTAGCAAGTCCGTTGTTGGGCTAGATCGTCCGTCACCGAAGTCGCAACGGAAAATTAATGAATGGGCTAAAATCCGATTCTGGGGAAAAGAGCCACTAATTCTGTCCCCTAAAGCACGTAATCTGGGCCCAGATCCGGGCCGAATTAGCCGTCGGTGCCAACTGGAATGAACCCGGAGGCGGGGAGCAACACTACCCGAGGTAGGCAATCAACCTCAGCCTGCTTTCTCTCCGTTCCGGCTGCTCTTGTGGCGATTTAGAGTTGCCTTTTGCCTTTTGCAACCTAGCTGGTCAAATCGTCGACCCGTACCCAGATGGCCCCTATCTCGCAGCACAGCCTCACTGGCAATAAGGCAAAGAAAAAAGGCTTGTTATCGTCAGCAGCTGGAGGCACAAGCGCACTTTGTGGTTGATGCGCGCTCCATCTCAGGGAATACCCATCCATTCATAAGAATAATGCTGTGCGGGCCTCCGTTTGTCACACGATGTTGAGTCGGGCCTTGCTGTTTCAAGCCGCCCATTTTGACAAATCGGCCCCATCATTCCATCCCATAAACTGGTTGGTGCGCTCGCGGCCTCCGGTCTCGATTCGAATGCCGATGTTTAGACGAGGAGCAGAGGGGCAGTACCGTGGCCGGTAAAGGCAGCATTTGAACGGGGGGCGCAACGTTCGGCAGACCTTTCAGGTGTACGGAAACGAGAGTCCGGGAGTGCAAAAATAGGAGCTGAGCACGCAGCGCGACAGAGACGAGCGCTTTGATGTCACCTAGCGAAACAGCATCGTAGACGAATCTAACGCCGTCGCGGGACACCTTCGGCAACTCACGAGCCCAGAACTCGACAACGTCCGATGGCTTCCCACGGCTGTGGAACTTCTCTGGAAATCCTCAGCGTTCCAATGAACCCCTCCCTGTGCCGTCTCAGCCTACCAGTTGATTCGCCATAGTTTTGAATGTACAGCATCATCCCTGCGTCTCGTCTGCGGAGCTGGCCTTCTTGTCTGACAATTCGCCCCAGTACACCCAGATCCGCGACAAGGGTGCGTGGTTGAGACTCCAACCCCCTTCTCCACACAGGTGATACTGGTGCCCAGATGCACATGGGCATTGGTTCGTGCTCAACTTCGGATGTGACTGATGCTTGTAGAATTAAGATGGCATACAAATCACTATATAGTTCAGACCAAAGAACCCGTCCCCCAAAGTGTTTGGACCCCCTCCACCTCTACTTGCATCTGCTTCATTCTCTTTGGTTGGTCCTACGGTTTTATACACCTGGCAAACCAGCAGTCCGGTGTCGACATCCACGCTCCCTTTTGCAAACTCTCGATTTGAATTCCGCAATTGACAGTCGTTTCAACCTGCAAAACCTGCGAATTCTGTCCATTTAACAACCACTTCGCACCATTAGAGAAGATGAGGTTTTCAATAGTCGCCCTTGCGTTGTCAGGCGGTGCATTGGCTTTGGTAGGTTTCGCTGCTGTGCATCTTGTTTTCGGACAGCGTCTCTAATGCTTCACTTACTAGCCTACTTTTGGCAGCCTCGCAACTCGTCAGCCAACCAACCTGGTCAGCCGGAAAGTCGAGTTCAAAGGTGCGGAAGCCCCTTCGCTAGTCAACGACATGAGCCTCTCCCGCGTAGAAACGGTGACCGTACGAGAAGAATCCATGCCGAATCCAAGAAAGAGGAGCTTGATGGTAGAGCCAAGACAGGCCGCAAAGAAGGGAGGAAACGCTACGGAAGCGACCAACCCTCAGGCGAAAGCAATAGGTGACAACAAGGAGAACCCAACGACTGGTTTGACGGACTCGGAGGCGGCAGAGATTGTTGCCTCGATCGACTTCAAGGACAAGAAGGCGCCAGGGTCGCTGAATGCGAAGGGGCAGAGGAATCCGCTGCCAGGGTTGAGCGCAGACATGACGGACGCTATCATAAAGCAGGGGCAGGCAGCTCTCAAGGAAGCCGGTGCATGATGGAGCAAGGTCTTTGTGAGAAAGCATCTCAATACCTACAAATTCAAAGACCTTGTCTATAAGGATCTCAAGGCACTTTGCCTTACATCGCTGTTGTTGACAAAAGGGTGACTTCGATAACATGCTAGAAGCCGCAAATCTCCAAGCAATCCGGTTATTTCTCAGGCGGGGTCACGAGGGAGTTCTTGTTGCTTCAGTGTGACATACCAAGATCGCGAGTGAGTACTGCCCCCCATGCCCATTATATCGCATGACAACGCTGTATGACGAGGATGAATAAACATGCAAGTCAACAACTATACACTTAATCCTCAGGCTGTCATCTGGTAAGACCTAGCAGAAAAATGCCTCGCTGATGTCATAAATGCCGAGCCATTCTCCCGCTGAAATTCCTTCAAGCTTTGGTCATCGGGCACGCCGGCCGTTGGCCCCACCACTTCACGGACCTGTCAGCGTCCGACTCGGGCGTTTACCGGCGATATAAGCGGGATGTGGGCTTGGTCCGACGTCGAGAGCAGGTGCACCAGGGGTCAGAAAGGGTCTAATGACAGAGTCTTACGGACAGATAGGGTTGAATGACATATTGCTGCAACCTGCCGGTCACGCCAGTGTAAGCCTGCTGGAATCGGTTCTTACGAATCCTCACATGAACGGCCCCTGTCTAGTCCATATATTCATGCCCATCTTCTCTCCTCGCGTAACTGGCAGACCAGCATGCAACACCCTTTCGTCCCCATCCCCCCCCTCAACCAAGTTTGCCCAAAACACTGCATTGCCCTCTAAAGGCCGGAACGTTACGCCCGCATCCCACGGTTCGTCGCAATCCACGAAATCGCACCATTGCTTCCCAGGAGGCGCCTGAAGTCGGGGGAAATTTGTCCCGCCTCCGACAATATTATCACTGACCTCGACATAAACGAAGAAGCTGCTCACGCGGTTTCCACCTTCAACCACAGATCTGTGTAAACCTAGCCCGTCTGGGAACCAGTCCACGTGGTAGTGGTACTGTTGGCCCAGCTTATACTTGACCAACTGTATCGGCTCCAGGTAATTTTGTGGCATATCTAGACCCTGGAACTGCCGTGCACGTTCTTGAATGCATTGCGCTACCGCATCTGGCTGCACAGTTGTCGATTCCGACGTGCGATGGGATGAGGCGACTTCGCCCTCTTGGGTAGTGACGTTGGAGCGGGTGAATGTGCCATTTCTGCAAACGAGTCAGTCAGAGCTGAATCTATTTCTTCCGGACTCAGCAACAAAGGATACAATCCAGATCACTACTTACGTGACTTTCTGAAGGTGTCGTCGCTCGAACGGCGTCACGAAGTCACTGATGTAGATAACGAAGGGGGAACGTGAAAACAGGTGAATTTTATAGTTTGAATGTCCGCACACGTAATCGTCGAGACTATCGTCACTACTAGAGCCATATACCACGGCTCCGAAGGCGGCAACTGTTGCAAGCAGGCTCAACCGCATGGCTTGACGGGTTTTTGCGATCTGCGTCACTTCGTGGGTTGAATTGAGGTGTAAAATATGTAAAATGGTAATTGTCGGAACACTCGTCATTATGTTCTATCCTTTCGATAATTCAAGGGGTGTGCTGGCTTGCGGCCATGACACCCCTTCCATTTATCCGGGCATCTATTATCCATTTCTAGGCACCCCCTTACAGTTGACACCCCCTAAAGACCTTCAACACCAAGACTACCCCTCAGCATGTAACAGCTACGACCGGGTTGAAACCATCACTAAGAAGTGCTTGAATCACGTGCGCACGAAAATCACACATAGCAGTCAAAACCTAGCAAAAGAACTTATGAAAGAGCCTAAGGAAGGGTAACTAACGTACCCGCATAGCGAGTCGCGGATCATAGCGAGTCGCGCACTCTTCCTACTCTTCCAACCTTTTTATAAGTCAATTAAACCATAACGTACGAAATTAATTAAAACTACTTATTACCTTCTTCTTTATTACTATCCTAAACTACTTCACAGGTTTGTGCGTTATGTCCAGACTTTCCGCAATTGCTACATCGTCGCGCGCGTGGTTTAGCACCTTCTGTACGACCCTCCTTCTAAGGGTTATTCTCTCCTCCAGCATTAACACCACCCTTTTCTACTTATAGTGCCTCTGCTTTAGTAGTATTAAGTGACCCTCTAAGACGTAGTCAGGTCTTTTTTGCCCTCTAGCGCTTACTTAGTACCTCTATCCCTATACGAAGCTTACGGTTCTTAGCCTTAATAATAGTAAGCCTATAGGCTAACTTACTAATACCTCTGGCCTAGAAGTTAATTACTTTATATATTAGTGTTAGTAAGCTACCTTAATGTGCTTAGATCTTCTTTTTAAGGGAAGAAGCACTTCGTACGCCCTTTAGTGCTGTAGTTAGTGTCTTTACGTCCTAGGAGCCTTAGCTGCTTAGCCGTAAGTTTAATAGTGTTAGCGTCTTTAGCTTAAAATCTAAGCGAGAAAGAACCACTTTAGGGTTAAAAGGTATAAGGCCTGCCTGTCTAAAACCAGCTTGTACGCTGTTTTCGCTTATTAAGGTAAAGAATGCTGCTTTAAAGGCAGGAAAGAAGTTATCCTTAGTAATATACGAAATCTGTATCTATATTATCTTCTTAATTTCCTTACCGTATAAGTACTTTAACAGGCTAAAGCACCTAATATTAAGAGGCTAAAGCTTATATAATAAGTAAGGAGGTATATAAAGAGTAATAATGCTTTATTCCTTATAGTATTTATTAAAGTTAGTTAATTTATAGCTATTATAACTATTAAGGATTAAGAGGCAATAAGAACCCTTTATATAGGACTTTATATACTAATTAAAGTGCTTTAGCTAATTTAGGCTAATATTATTTATTGTCTATTTATTTTTACTTAAATAGATACGCTATATAGCTAAGAATTAGTTATTAGTATACTAGGAGAGGAGGTAATATTTACCTTTTATAATAACGTATAGAGGTATTACCTAGCTATCTATATATATACCCTAAATAACAGAAACCTATCCCTAATTACTAGGCTGCTTTATATAAGGCCTTCTCTTACGGTTAGACGTTATAATAACCTTTACGTACGATACTATTCCTATTAAGAACCTAGTCTTATTAAAATTATAGATATTATTATTAAGTATTCTATACTTTATAATTATGTTTTATATAAGTGTAAACCAGCCTTATATAATCGTAGGATCCTTAGCTAAGGCCCTCTAATAGTTAATTCAACGTTAAAATCGTATTTTTAATTTAGGGACACGTCGTATAAAGTTCTCTGCCTAACGGGGTCCTATACGCGTCCCGTCGCGCGCGTTTAGGAGTTAGTCGGCTATTTCTCGTACGTCTTCTTGTCGCAAAGGGAACCCTCGATCGATTAGGTCAATAACTCGTTTAAGAATCACCTCCTCTTTAGTTATAGTTATCTTTATTGAACTCGGTCGTCTTTCGCCTTGTGCGACGCATCCTGCGCGTCGGTCGCGAAGGGTCGATTCAGGGACCTCAAAGGTAGAGGCAGCTCTTCGTACAGGCATTTTTGGGTCTTTTTCGAGAGCCTGGATGGCAAGGATAATGCGACTTTCAATTGAGGTAGATTGCATGTTCGTACGTGGAGGGAAAGATGTGTAAAGGTTAAAGAGGTAGAAAGGAAGTGGACGTGCGCGACTCGCTATGATCCGCGACTCGCTATGCGGGTACGTTAGTTATAGATACTTTACATGATCTGTGGCTCACCACATGAAGAGTCTGTTGTAGGGAGTATAGAAAGTTTTTGTATCTAAGATACATAACGATAATGAAAGCTACTTCGTATTTGTCGGAAGGCAGTGAGTTTATTGTTAGTAGGTGGCGGTACTATCGTGATGGCTGATGCGAAGATGTCCGAATGTAAAGGGGGTGCTTAGAGATAGGTGAGGAATGATGACCCAACCTGGAACGGAGCTCCTATCCGCAGTATCTCTTCATGATCACGGAGAAAGCCCCTGGTTCCCCAATGCATCCATACAAGTGTACGTGGTATCTTCGATGCACCCTGCGTGTCACATCGCGTCCTTTTATCATTATCCGATTGTACGGGTATACACCATCAGGCCGCTTCTTTTAATTCAACTGGGTCGAGTTATAACCCTCTCTGACAAGCCAGTTTATCCTAGTATTCGAGGAAGACGTGGTTAAGAAGGCAATCCTCCAGCTTGGGCCTGAGTCATATAATGCTTCTGTCTTATACCAGCCCATCTAACCGCAGCAGTGCTTGAAGTCCTATCGGTTCAACACATCCAGAGCCAGGAGCAAGGAGTGGCTATCATGAGCCTCTGGGTTCGGATTGCTCTTATCTGGTTAACTGTCCCTACATGGGGTTGGAGCCATGTTGGTGGGACAAAGCTTCAAGAGCTTCTAAGTGCTCAAGATCACACTCTCGTCGCTTGTAAGTGGTTTGGTTAGATTGCCATCTTGGAGATATTATTTACAGCCTCTAACATTTGACTTTGCAGTTATTCGAGTGAGTTGCCTTTCCTGTGACTTCATGTTTAGAAATTATGACTGAAATTGTCTGGGGTAAACCAGTTGGACAAGTAAGTATCAAGTGCGGTTATTGCAGACAAACCATTTACGATGAGCCAGTGCCCAAAGCCAGCTACTCGAAACAGCATGGGCCACCGTAGCCGAAGCAGACGATACTCTTCTGAGCATTGACTGTGCAACAGAGTCAAGGTTTTGCGAAGAACATGGCGTGCGGACGTTCCAGGCAATCAGGTTATATCGCTTGGAGGGTAAAGTATACGACCATTACAGGGGACCTCGACTCGCCAGCAAGTCAGTTTTCTCTACTACAACAAACCCAAAAAAGAAACTGACATTAGTCCAGAATAAACGCATTCGCAAAGCGGTCCCTCCGGCCAGCCGTCTCCGGCCTTGTCGCAGAAAATGCCACGGAGTTCAGCTCGATCGATGATTCCGTGTTCATCCTCCACCTGACGGAGGCAGACGCAGAAAAAGGCCTCTACAAGCGCTTCCATGATCTGGCAACAAAGTTCAGAGACCGTCACTCTTTCGGAGTCATCTGGGCTAAGGAACAAGACGTCCTATCAACCCTTGACTGCTACAACAATCTCGATGAGGTGCAAAGATCGACCCAAAAGGTCTTTGTGAGTTTTGACTCGTTGAAGAGCTTCTTTGAAATATGTATCGCCCGCCTGATTCCAGAGATGACGCTTGAAAACAAGAGATATTTTACCGAGGTGCGTAGCTACAATTGGTTCTGACAACGTTGTGCTCAAGCCATCCAAACAATCTGGCGACGCCTTGCTAATGCGCGGGTCTATGAATAGAGCAAAGGAAACGTGCTGTATCACTTCGACTTCAAACCCAACGACCGCTTCAGGTACTCATCGAATGTCCGAGAAACGGCCAAGAAACACATCAACGACCTCGAGTTTGTCACCGTCGATCCAATGACGTTTCCCGAAATCCCGGCGACCTTGGGCTTGCAGTGGAACTTTCCCGCGATTGCCCTACAAGACAAAAACAGAGGTCTCATGTTCCCCTCCAAGAGAAATGAAAACATAACGCCCGATTTGGTAGAGGAGTTCCTCCGATCAGTTACTGATGACAGCGCCAAGCCTGCGTTCCAGGATCCTGTTGAATCAGCTACAAAGGATGAGAACATCAACATGGATCCACGTAGAGAAGAGAGGGGATCGCACGACGAGCTATAGAGCGGCTTTATATACACTCGAATAAAGAGAGAACTTCATATTTGCGACGAATGAGGCGTGGACCCAAAGGATGAATGCAGGTGAAATCACAGTACGATAATATCGGGTACATGTGTCAGCGTTTCACTGTCCATTTTACCGTCCTTTCGCCCTGTCCTGCCGCCTCGTATATAGGGAAAATGCACGCAGATGGTCAAGCCACACGCCTGCGATAGAACATGGTAATGCAACAGCATGAACGCCAAGAGCACAAGTCACGGCGGGTGTAGGTGTCTCGTTATCCCGATGGTGGAGGGCTTCCAAGAAGGAAACCATAGAAGAAAAGGCCGATGACATCCAGCTTATGGGAATACTAGCATAACTACGGTACAGTATGCTGTTGTCCGTTGAATGCTAGTAGTGCGTAATGCTAGTGCCCCTTAGTCGAGTTTCAGGGAAAGTGGGAGGTTGAACAAAAATGGATTGGACCGTCATCCATCCAGTACGAAATTTCGAGCCGAGAAATACGAAAACTTCGCTCGCTTCCTCTGGGCGGCCGGTAGCGACCTCCTTTCAATGGCCCTTTAGCCGACGGCTAATTGGGCCTCCTCACCCCCTAGCTATGTATGTACTACCTAGCATCATGACCCAAGCGCCGCTGGACCGTCGGCGGGCCGCGTCTCGGAAGAACACATGCCACACCTTAATAGCTCACTCTAAACGATGTTCTGGATGGCGCCCACTTCCCTGACGCTGGTGTCTATCGGTGCCTGGGATCGTCTCCGCGGCCATCCGTGTGAGGTATATGCCACTTAGGGGCTAGCCATGCTTGGCTGGCTAAATCAGCGTCATAGGCGCGGGGAGGATTTGCATGCAGAGGTATCCAACTTGTGATTTGGCCTTGCCCAGCCGCAGTGCCGGCGCTAGCCCCTGGCGTAGGTTGTGGAGTACATAATAGTAGGTTGCAAGGATCATGTGTCGCATAGCTTCATTTACACCCGACATCGCGGTACTTAATTCACTCCAGATCTCGACCAGACACGTTCTTCATTGGCGGGAACCCGGACCTGCTCATCTGTCCATCATGGCTATCGGCCGTCAACCGCCCACTTGACAAAAACAAATAAAAAATCACCAGAAACCAAGAGCCGAAAGCATCGCAAAACTCGTACAATCCTTCTCATCTTGCAAAGTGCCACCAACGTGGGTCGACGTTAATTTGTTCTGGACGAAGCGGCCCCATTACGTTGTTAGTATCACATTCTCTACGGATACGCAGACGGCAGGCCCAAACATGAGGTGAACAAGTGTCCAACGAGATTCGAGTTATAAAGTACGGGATGGTCCGCACAACGTTCGAGATGTTCTATCTTTCCCGATTCATCAGACGATCTCCTTAACATTCCGACTACCACATTCATTTCATCCACTCTTTACCCAAAATGCGCTCGTTCACTTCTCTCTTCACTGCGACCCTGGCGGCCGTCAGCGCTCTTGCTGCTCCTGCTGCCGATCCGGCCATGACAACCGACCTCATCAAGCGCGCGTCTACTCCCTCCAGGTATTTACTGCGTGCCCGTCAAGAGACGAATTTCCTTTAATTCTTGATTTTTGGTATACAACATTCGGAAGGATATTCGAGGCTGACCAGATATGAAGCACCGGAACCAACAACGGCTACTACTACAGCTGGTGGACCGACGGCGCCTCTCCCGTCACCTACACGAACGGTGCTGGCGGCTCTTACAGCGTCAACTGGCAGTCTGGCGGCAACTTTGTTGGTGGAAAGGGCTGGAAGACTGGTGGTGCCAGGACTATCAAGTACTCTGGCACCTTTGCTCCCGTTAACAACGGTAACGCCTACCTGACCGTCTACGGCTGGACCAGAAGCCCTGTAAGCTGGATCCCTAATCAACGAGCTAAAGTTTGTCAATCGTACTGATGCCACATGTTTAGCTTATTGAGTACTACATCGTCGAGAACCACGGCAGCTACAACCCCGGTAGCGCTGGTACCCTTAAGGGCCAGATCACCGCGGACGGCTCTGTCTACAAGCTTTACCAGGCAACTCGCACCAATGCTCCCTCCATCGACGGCACCAAGACCTTCCAGCAGTTCTGGGCCGTTCGCGAGAATAAGCGCAGCTCTGGCAGTGTCAACACCCAGACCTTCTTCGATGCTTGGAAGAAGGCTGGCATGAACCTCGGTACCCATGACTACATGATCATGGCCACCGAGGGTTACAAGTCCGCCGGCTCGGCTAGCATCACCGTCTCTTAAGCGAGAGAGCTTTGATGGCAGACGAAACATGGTTTGATGATTGGTCAACCTAAATCACGAGGTCGAGTTAGCAGGGATGATCGCAGCTTGATTGTCTTGGGAACTAGTGAGGGTTTTGGGCTGGAAGGACAAGCCTTGCAACTTTCGGTACACAATCACTTTTTTCTTCCTTTTTTTTTTTCGCTTGATGCGCCTTGAGATCAAGTTGATATACATAGCATTCCACTTCTTTACATATATAACACTATTTGACAATGCCATCACTTTCAAGTGCTGGCACGTCTCATACAAGTCGACCAAGTCTCACTTGAAAAGCAAATTCGCAACCCGCATGTAACAGCAAGTCCCGCACATCCATCTTACACACTAGCTCTGATCTACAGAGCAGTCTATGGTTCCGTAGATAGCTCAAAAAAACTGGGCGTGTAGCTTGACGTACAGCTTAGCGTGTGATCATGTTCGATGCCAAGCGATCCATCAGTGCATCAGTACACTGTTTCTGGCTCATGCGAAATTCAATTCGCTGTGGGCCATTGACCCGAGACCTGGATAGGCGAGCATACTTCCGATTCTGTTCCAGCGGTGATTATACCCCGGAAGAAGGTCTTAGGCGTATCTTGGCGTTCGTAATATGGGGTGCCGGACCACTCAAATTCGGCATACTGAACCGCGACACGCGGAATGTTTCTTAACTTTTGGCAGGCGGACGGTGGTTGGGGGCTGCGCGTAGACTGCCTATTGCCGAATTATCAGGGTTTGATGCATATGGCCCAGATGTTGCTGATATGAGGGGCGTAGTGCACAGCTCGCAACGTTGTGAAAAGAAAAATGTGCATATTGCCCCTTGGCTGCCAAGAAAATACACCCCGGCAGGGGCGATTGCATGGGATTTTCATAGTAACTGTTCTTCAGTTAGAAACAATACGTGCTGCTCGCTGTATCAGCAATTCGAGGGGAGCAGAACGCAGGTAGGATGGCAGGGGCTTATTCAGCGCGAGCTGTACAACATATTATGTGAATTGGAGACTACTAAGAAAAACAGCACATCTCAAACAGATTACTCTCGCTGAAAATTTAGAGCCGTGAAAGAGAAACACGAGCGTCTCATTTAAATCGTTGGGGCTGAGTTTCTTATCGCCCAAGCCCATGCTCAGTCGGATTTCAATCCGGGGATAAATTGATAATTAATACTGCACATGTAGCCACCATGCGAGGTCCAAGTCAGTAGAGAATAGCTACTATGTACTAGGCCCCTTTTCGCGATCCCCGTAGCATCCTAAGCAGTGGCACGGTTTTGTCCAATAAACATGGCGGAAGCTAAAGGCCAAGTTATTATTTTGTCAAATCAAACCCTATTCAGGGTGCTGCGCCATATTTCCCGTGAAATTAAAATGCACACAGAGTCGGAAATACCAAGCAAAATCGGATAGAGCTATACTTCTTGGATGGTCGGAAACTCTGAATCGAAGGTATAAGTTCGGCGCCGCAGCTGACCCTTCATTGGATCAAGAGACAGTTCGTCTGATAAGGGATTGTCTCATCGTTGATCCGGGATGGCTAGCTGGTGCATAGTACTGCAGTCATTTCAACAATCAAGTACTGGTCAGGTGGGATACTTCAACTTGGTGTCAAAATATACTGAAACAGAGGCCAGCTACGGGTTTCCAAGATTAGGTTGCACAGGCTCGTCACCTCGCTCCACATGCACAAAAGGTATACCGGCATCGTTCAAATATGTCAGGAGAGGCCAATGCCATCCACATCTATGAACCTGCTCCAGTCCCCCGGACAATGAACTCTACATGATCCCAAGACCTGTGGTAGGTTTGGACTGCACCCACTTCTGCCGCAATGTCAATTTCCATTCACCCAGCGTCTGAGCTTGACCATCAACGAGAATCTCTCCCGGTTGCAGATCCCTTGGCAAAGGTGGCACAATAAGACAGTCATGGCTGGGCTTGCAAGCGGAGGTATGTCCTGGCGTAAAGTTTTGGCTCCTGATGGCTGCAAGACAGGGCAGACAGAACTTCAAGTCGATGCAGTACCAACATACCGCGAACTTGTCAGATGGCTCAAATCTCTTCAGACAATGGTCGCAGGAAAGCGAATCGCCTTCTGAGAAGACTTTCGTCAAGCTGACTTGCTTGCCGCGTCTCCTGGGGGACAATCCTCCGATACGGGGTGAGCTGGGTCTTCTCTCAGTGGTCAAGTGACCAGAGAGATTGGTGGGCAGAGGAGGGGTCCTCGTTGAGTGCCACAGAGCTTGAGCATTCACCCTATCACCAGCGGCAATGAGCGTGCGCTGAAGGTGGCGGATACCAATCTCGTCGTTCTGTGGCTCATCATCTTCTAAAAGTTCGAGACTGTCAGACACCATGCCTCCAAGAAGCTGGCGTGATTCCACTTCCCTATTTCGCAGACGGTAGAGAAGAATCAGAAAGATCGAGGCCTCATTGAAATCGAAGCCGGCCATGTGCAGCGGTACATCTCTGTTCTGATACTTGCGTTGCTGCTCCATGAGCTTTTCAAGCTTCATGACCCAAGGCCCTACGGCTTCGGAACGCAATGTTTCGTCCGCCTCAAGCGCTTTCAGGGAGTATGCCCTAGCAAGCTGTTTGAAAGAGGCAATGTACTCGACTCGCACGGCCAAGCTGCCTCTCGCCTTGTACTCGAAGAAGCAAATGCTTTCTTGAATGGAAATGGCGTTGTCGTATTCTTGTGCCGCCATGTAGACGTTGCCCAGAGCGTTTCGCAGATAGAACTCTTTCCAAGAGTCTTGGGCATCGTGCGCTGATTCAATGCCGTTCACGTACCGGTCCGCAAGGATGTCCGTCTTGCCTGTTCGAGCGGCTGCTTGGGGGAACCAGTCCTTGATGGACTGGTCGGGTATCTGAGTCAAGAGGAATAACACAAATCGAGAGTTGCCCCTTTCGGTATATCGACCATCCAGCTCCTCAAACAAGCTCATCATCTCCGTCACTCGATTGTTCTCGGTCAGAACCCTCATGTAGGCGACTTCCGGCTCAAACTCGGGGGCTTCGTAGGCGTTCCTCATCGCCTTACGGCAATACGCCAAAGAACTCTCGACCCGTTTCATGCGGTTGTAGCACTCGGCAATTTGAGCCTGGTTCTTGTAGAGCCGCCACTTCGCAGCCTTGAGCTCCTGGTCCGTCTTGTAGTGGCCTTTTGCCATGCGGTCTTGCTCGACAACCTCGCACATGAGATGGAGCTTAAGAGCCTTCTCATAATTGCCATTTAAAAAGTGACACAAGCCCATGCGCCCACAGCTTTCCACGATATTAGAATCCTCAGCGAGCGCCTTTTCGAAGTAATCCAGTGCCTTCATATGTTCTCCCAAGCTCAGCAGAGTACTACCAATTCTTCGATACCAGTGTCCGGTTTTGGAATGATTCGCCCACTCAGCCGCCTGTTGGATTCTGGTCTCCAAGGGCACTTCCTGCCAGTGATATTCAGAATCGGACCACTTTGCGCCATCCTCCATGAGAGGCAGAGATTGCACGACACCGAAACAGAACAGGGTTGGCATGTACATGCCAAACCCCTCCACGAGCCATGCCTTGGCAAACGTCCTTCCCATGGGCTCAAGAAGGCGGGCTGCACTTTCCGATGCCGCAGAGACCCAGGTCTTCTGCTCAGCAGACAGAGTGCTTGTAACATCCGGGTCTCTGAGCCACCGAGAGACGACTTCGATGTTATGGTCGGTCCAAATATCTAAACTCTCTTCGAACAAGTTCGTCCATGTCAGGAGGATCGTCGGATCGGTCAGCATGATATAGAGGCGGTTGCCGAGATCGGCTTTCTCGGCTGCGGAAACAGCTGTGATGTCGACGTCCTCCAGATGCTCCGGCCAGTACCAAGCTGCGTATCGTTGCAATGACAGACCCTCTTCGCCAAGAGTGAAGTATGTTGGGTCAGTGAATATCTGCAAACAGGTTTTGAGAACATGCAGTCTCGCATCTGCAAGCTTGAACCCGATAGAAGGATGCTGCGCGTCTGCTCTCAAGTCTGTAGACGCGTCTTCTCGAAAGAACTCCTTGACTGAGGCGTGGAAGAAGTTGACATAGGTCGTGCGCTTATTTGAGAAGTATTCGATGTCTCTCTCCACGTCCAAGAAGTCCGGACTGGTCCTTTTGTTCGGGTCCACTTCGATAGAGGTGAGTCGACGGTGAAGTTCGTGTCGGTCGGCAAGATCAGCTGTTGACAGTCCGTCTTCACGTTCAAGAGTGAAGAAACAAGAGAACTGCCCTCTAAGAGACTCCTCGAGCCGAAATGGGGCGTCTCCCATCTTGAGCGTCAAGACAGACTCGATTTGCTCAAGAGTGAGACCCATCTCAGCTACTGAAATCCAACGCAGAATCTCATTTAGATCGTCTGCCTCCTCTTGAGTGATGGACGAACTGAAACCCAGTACGGCTTTCTTCAGCATACCATTGATCTCTTTGGGGTAAGACTGCAAACTGTCGATGATTCTTCTCGGATGCCGTATTCTGTTGAGTTCGGCAAGCATGAACTTGGCCAAAATGAAGAGACCATCCACTTGTTTCGTCATAGTCTCGATGATGCTCTCCTTGAAATCTTCCGTCGAGCCTCGCAAAATGCGTGCGGAATTGACTCCTTCGACAATGTAAGACACAATGTCTGAGCTGTTCCGATCAGGTGTTACGTGTAAAGTTCGAAGCTGCTGGCCACCGGTTGAGTCGTTTCCGAGGTAATCCATAATGTCGTCTGAGAGGGTCGTTCGCCCGATCAGGGCAACTTGCACTCTTGTCCCACTGTCGGACTGTTGATTGAGATCATCCAACAACGACAGAAACTCCCTCACTTCACGAGGCTCAGCTTCGTCTAAGCCATCCATTAACACGTAAATGTGCCTCTTCCATTTGTCAGGCACACAGGGCTCAGCAAGCAATTTTCTGAATGCGCTAGGGACAGTTTTGATTTCGTCACTTGTGGCGACTTTACGAATGAGTTGCTTGCCGTAGAAGACGTCTTGTTCGCTGATCTGGTAAGCGATGTCTCTAAGCGCTTGCGTCATGGAACGAGATTCCGGGTTATTTTGGCGGAAAAAAAAGTAGCCCATCATGTTGTTGGTTTCCTGCTTATTGAGCAGGTCTTGGCCCCACGAGACGAGACGAGAAGTGAGATAAGACTTTCCTGTTCCAGGATTTCCGGATATCCAAAGAAACCGGATATTTCCAGCTAACCAGTCCTTCAGTGAGGGGTCCTCAAGAATCCAGTCGCAGGTTCCTCGTGTTCTGGTCCTATTGAGCGCAGAGTAGGTATCTTCCGGATAGACGGATGGCTGTAAGATACCCTTGAGTTTGTCCCGATTTGACGAGAGGGCCTGCTCCCTTGTCTGAGGCACACGAGTTTCTGTGCGCAAGGTCTGAACGTTGACATCTACCCTAGACATCATCTCAAGTAGCCGTTCTTGATTTGAGAGGGACCTCTTCACGCCAGCGCTGGTCTCTGCGATAACAAGCCGTTCTTCACCCTCTATCAATGAAGCTAGCTTCTTCATGGCTTCAGGCACGTTGCTTTCACTCCCAAAAAGGCGTTTTAAATAAGACTTAAGGCGGCCCTTCCGGACTTCATGTGTCGCCAGGACAAAGATCTCGAATGTGGTGACTAGAATTTTGACAACTTTATCATAAAGTTCGGTCGACATTCTTTGAGAAACATAAAACTTGAGTCGAACTGTGAAGTCTTGCATCTGGTCGAACAGGTCTATGATGGAATCGTAACATGCCGAGACGTCCTTGGCGGCGTTGATCAAGTACATGACTGCGGCGAAGATGGTCTGGCCGGGAGGGAAGATGTCTTCCGATGCTCCTGCCAACGCCTCGCCGACGATCTCGAGAGGCTTGCATGTGATAGACAAGACCTGAAAAAGGGTCTGACGCTTCTCTCGGAAACTTTGAAACTGTTCATTTTGGCGGTTGATGACGTTCAAGAGGTCTTCGGTTGATCTCATGGGCGGGTTCATGTAGTCTTTGAGGTCAAGACCGGTTGAGCTAGCATATTGCTTCTGAGCATCGGCGAGGATCGCAGCAAACTGCCTTTGTATGCTGTCCGAGCGCAACAGTTGCGTCCTCTCGTTATCCATGATGAGAGGTTCGCGGAGCAGAAGATGATTGCGCGATTCGGTGCTTGTCCGCACGATGCTCTAGGCAGAGGTGGGATCTTCTGCCTAGATCGGTTCGGGAAAAGACAAGAACGTACAAGCCAGTTTGGCGTACCGTAACTCCCCAAATGTCGGGCCTGTGAATAGGCTTCGGCAACGGGAGAACTGCGGGAGCTGCCGAAGGGTAGCACTTGGTGAGACTTGCGTCAGAGATCGGGGACGACGATGAGAAAAGCTCAGGCAGCGGCGCGACCAATCAGTCTGAGGCCAGAAAGCCAGACTGGCCAGGCCAAGCCAAGTCAGGCGAAGCAAGGCGGTGAATGCAGGCCAAATATTGCCTGCCGCGTGACAGCCCTGCCCAGCCCAGCGCATAAGCTCATTGGGGGCTGGTGGGTGTCGCGGCGAGGCGGCGTATGCAAGAAGTAAGTAGCGTAGGATTCAATATGGGCCTAACGAAAGACCGAAACGCCAGTCTACAGGGGTGAGTGACACGCCGTATCACAACGACTGGTTGGGACAACTTCGGAGGCCATGATCGAATACAAAAAGGGCCTCATATGAGGAGACGGACATGGGAGACACTGGGCAGCCTTGTGTCTCAGGGAAGTGAGTCACAGGGCTGGCGAGGTGGTGTAAAATAAAGGGCAGTGCAGTTCCAGGCGCCGGGAAGTATTCATCCAATGACGGGCAGATTGAAGTGACAATAAGCCAAAAACTAGAGTTAAAGACGGCAATATAAATAGGAACACAAGAATTCACACTAGGCGGGGTTGGAAATCAGCCACGATACGTAATTCCTTGATCTTCACCAGAAATAGGTGAGAGCTCCACCGGCCGAACGGACGAGAGGCTGACATAATCACGGAACAGCCAGCTTTTAAGCTCCGAGATCCGGAATCTCTCTCAACCAATCAGCCACTAAGATGCGCCGGACCCTAACTCCGGGCCCGATCAAAGTCATTCGCCGCCGTTTGAGGCGCCACCCGTCCGTCGATACCCCCTCCCTATCTCTTGAGAATGGAGAAAGAAAGCTTGGAAGGGGAAGGGGGGTGGGGGGGGGATCGAATTACCCCCAATTTTCGATCAAAGTTCGTCCGCTGGTTCTTAGCATGATGTGACCATCGAGATCTGATCCCAGGCCGCAGTAGCAAAATACTGCCGGCACACATTGCCAGGCAAATCTTGTGCTGCGCTTCCGTACAAAGCGTAGGTACTCGGCAATTAGGTATCAACTGATTCTGGACGATTCAAGGCTTGCCGAGGGCAGTGAGTCCGAAGTTCTCAACTGCTCTCCCTTTTGACAATGACGTCCTGTGCTCCTAATCCACTTTACTACCCTTGCGATTATTACTCCTCTTCAAAGTCATCAACTCCAACTTTTTACCCCTCTTCGATGTCTGTTTCGACCCCTGGAATTCTCTGGGGACGGTAAAATCCAATTACTCGTACTTTTGGTACATAGACACGATGCTAGTTCTTCGAACTCTGAGAATAGCGGCAGTCAATCTGCCCAGAAGCCTGCTACTACAGACTGACAGTAAGACGAAATATTCCAGGCAGGTACCTACCAATCCGATGGACACATATTTACGCCCTTGTTAGGCGAACGTGCCAGCGTCATTAACCTTGTCTTTCTCCCCGGCATGCAATGACATATTCTTATAAGCGGTCGTAATATTGGCTGAACGATATCCAAATTTGTATGCCGTCGCTAGACTTGGATCATCCCCGGCCTTCTTTTATAACACCCCTGGCCTGAGGCACGCCATACTGAAGCATCGAGCTAAATGGCGAAGATCGCCTCAGACCCAAAGCTCGCATCTTCTCCACCTCTTCGCTTCGAGTATATCTTGAGTCTCAAGCCATCTTGAGATTTTACTGTAGCCCTCGAAGTTTTCTGTCTGTGTTGTGTCTTTGCCCTGGTGATCATGAACGCTGTGGAGACCATGTTGCCCTCGCAAGATACCGATCCGAGCTTTTGGATTTCAACCGATCGATGCGCCTAGATACTATCGATTTCTATGGAACTGTGAACGGGCACCAATCGACAATGCCGGGGAAAGCCCCGAGCCGCGTAAACACACGGCACTGTCTTCGACTATCTCCCTGTTTGTAGATGGGAAACACGCACTTTGTAGTCATCATAAAAATGGCCTTGTCATCTAAGAAAGGTTATTCCAAACAACTTCGATTCATAATTCGATCCGGCTTGCTGCGGACGAATGAATGGCATGGCCAAGTCGGGACATTGGTCATACTGCTTCGCCACTCCGAGAAGTACACAATGAACAACGAAACAACTGAGCGGCAGACCCGACGTCTCGAATGCTCTTTTTCTTTACGGTTTGGGTTTCCTAGGGCTGGGTGCGGCGAATAGCGCGTGGTTAACCAGGTCGTCCGTCACATGCAGGCTGGGGGGTTTTTGTGGTTTGTACGTAGGGTTAGGACGGACCCTGCGCTATCAAAATGATTTTAACATGACCTAAGCACGACCTCTCACCTTTCCGGTATCGAATCCCAAATAAGAAGAGCGACAGTGTTTTATCAATGAAAATACACCATTTGTACAAGGTGCTTGGCAATGGCCGCTAGGTAGGATTTGGGAGGAACCTACTTTATTAAGCGTCATCGGGGATGCTTGTTGAGATATGGAAGTCATACCACAACGCTTGGAATTCTAGCAAAAAACAGGAAAAAGCACTTGCAAAGGCTTTCCAAGTTGACATTGACTATACGATTACTTCCAACGTGTAGCGAAGCCAAGCGAAGGCACAGATGCATGTCATCTAAAAGCGTTGTGGGAACTTGCTGAGCGTGGACAAGGAACACAGTGTGAGTGATTTTCGAGTAACCCGTCAGGCCGCCATCCGCATGAGAAATTGTTACCCAGGTACTTGTATCCGCCTGGCCCCCTTGCCGGCACCAACACATTGCTAAACCCTCCGCTTGCTTCCTAGACTTGGTGTATTGTGTGCCTGTGTGTGTACAGGTAGCCACGGCCGTTGAAGTCCCTTTCCTTGTTGCGCTTCCGTTCCATACGTCTTCACACAATTGCAGATAAGTACCAACGATTGATCACGGATTAGTATGAAGCCTTCTTTTCCTACCGGTGTCAACTTCCTTCATTATTCCCCCGATCGATCCGCCGGCAAGTTTGCACCATCATCCCGGCCTCGAGACGCTCCCATCTCGAGCCTCAGCAGCCCATGCAATCAGAACGCAAATACAGGAACATCCTTCCAGGCCCTCCAACTACTTCAGCGAATTATATTGCCGACGACAATGGTGAAGCTGGCTCTGGAGTTTCTGGCGGCCAAGAGAGCTCCAAGAGAAAACGCCGAGCGACCACTAAGGCCTGCAATAGCTGTCGCGAGAAGAAGATAGGGGTAAGTTCTTTTGCCTCAAATTTGATCTTGGAACCCGAGTCTTTGGCAGTGGTGCACTTGTGGGTTGTGGGTTGTGGGTTGTGGGTTGTGGTTAATCTTTGCCCACCGCAACTCTATTCACCCTGATCTTCGTGAACATACTTGGAAGAGCGTTCACGGACGGTGCTGAAGGGATATGTGCCATGAAAAGGCGTCCACTGCCCTCAGAAAACAGTGAAGCCCCCCTTTTTATCTTTCGTGATACTGACCTCGTTTCCAGTGCAACGGTCTGCAGCCGTGCAGCCACTGCAACCGCCGCGGTCTTGCCTGCGAATATGCTACCATATCCAAGACAATTCTGAATTCCATTCCTTCGGGCATGAAGTTACTTGACGAGACTACAGCAAGGACTCACAAATATGCCGCCGAGCTGCTCGGTCTCCTTCGTTCTGTGCCAGATGACCAGGTTCGGGAGGTCCTTCAGCAGTTGCGGGCCGGACGAGATGCTGGAAACATCGTTGATAGCCTCCGGGGACAACTACATTCCGCTAACGATGTTTCTTTCCACGGGCTTCTTCACGCCGTTCCTCCTCCTGACCAAACATCCCTAGAGTTCGAGCTGATGGTGCGCCACGCCATTGCCTACTCACCCTGGGCTCCGACGGAACTTCCACACTTGGATTTCGACTTTGCGTTTAGAACCACGCCAAGCGTCGCCATCGAATCACCTGCAGGGTAAGTTGTTGTTTGTTACTAAAAAATCACGTCAAGAAATCCGGTCAGCCCTAAGTCATCTAGTGGTGGCTTTGATTACTGTCCATATTAGTTGTGTTGCAAATTGTGGCGAGCTTCAAACTTGTTCTGGAAGACTAAACTCGGATGAAACTAGGCTTTCGCCAATGTCAACGGACACACCGTCCCCTCTCCCTCCTACAGAATCAGAGCCGTCTTCGTCCGCGGGCAGGACTCGTTTTATGCCCGCTGACAGTTCTAGAGACAGTAGCGTCAGTCTCAACTTCGGTTCGCAAGGCAAGCCCAGCAGCCGGGAGACCTCAGCGCCAGATTTTCCGCCTCTCTGTGACGAAAGACTGCTTAACGCGGACATACTGGCATGGACGGGGATAAAAATCCCTGTTCTAGCAGCCAGGAGAACCATTTCTCTGTATCTCGAAACAGACCACGCGATTACAGCGCTATTCGACGTTGATCTTTTTCTCAACGACTTGGTTTCAGGTGGCACGCGCTTCTGCTCCAGGCTCCTTGTCAGCTCCCTACTCAGTTGGGCTTGTGTGAGATGCATTGCTTTTCTCGCAGGATTTTGATTAACGAACGTACCCCTAATACCGTGTAACAGCAGGCTTACACGGCATTCGATTTAGAAGCCACGAGTTGGAGTTATGCGCTCTACGACGAGGCGAAACACCTTTTGGATCACGAGACGGCAATGGGATTGGCAACTCCAAACACGGTGGCTGCTTTGCTCTACTTAAGCATGTCATCGACTTGCCACGCGAGAAGCGCCACGGACGCTACCGAGCATTTGGACCACGCCATTGATCTTGCCAAAAGTATAGGACTCTTTGGCATTGCTGACGAGGGAATGCCTGTGAGGTGGCCAGACGGAGCCTCTGACTTTCTCTGGGAGAAATCTCTAGCACAAACGGCTTGGGGAAGTTTTGTATACATCACGTACGTTCTGTCATTCGTCCGAAGCGTTGCAAAGCACTTGTATTGTGGTGCGCTTTGAGGATACTAAAACCGGTATTGTCCCCCTAATTTTTCCCCTGAAAGCTAATACGATGACTACAAAGAACACGATGCGCGCAGAATCAAACGTGCAAAATAGCCTACCCGCCGAGAACGCCAATTCCAGGAGATGCAGACGACTTCGAAGACGCCAAATCCCCTGATAAACCGCGCTTCCCAGCCTATATGGGGACCACATTCCCGCACGTATGCAAATTGGCCCTGATTGCCCACGAAATGATCTGGATGAACTATGGCAACAGTTTGCGAGTGGGAGGCCACAGCATGGTCGAGCACATGGAGGTGCTCTATAGACGATATTTGGAATGGGCCGACAGTTTGCCGCTGGAACTGGTACGAAGCGGAGACAGCATGCATCATGTTCTGCTTCTACAGTGAGTAGCAGCCTTTCCGAAAGATGGAAACGCGTCGTGGACGATAAGTTGGGTTGCAGGCAAGAACACAAGCTAATGCAGGATCAAACACAGTATTTACCTACACGCATTTGTGCTGGATCTTTTTCGCCCTTTGATTCAACATGGAGACGCGATGCGAGTCCGACTCGAGTCCTTCACCTCCCAGCAGGCGTCCCCCGAGGCGGTTTGCCTCGCTTCGGCAACTCAACTAGGTCGGATCGCCATCACTTACCTCCAGAAGTGCAGTTCTGCATCCCACAGCTTCCTCTGGAGTACTGCGCTCCTCTACTTCGCAAACGCCGCCCTTCGAGAGTTGGCGCATGTCACCGAAAACTCCGAGAAGCTCGCCGACTTGCGCACATGTATCTTGGGTTACCAAAGACTACAGCGTCCTTTCCGTATTTCGCAGGGAATCATTCGAAGTCTGCTGTCGATGGCGCTACGAGAAGGTCTGTTGGCATCTTCGGAGGCGAGAGCGATAATCAAGGACTCGAACGAGAAGGCGAAGCACCATCGGGGACAGGACGAAGTGCAGGCGCCGTTTGTTGTCGATCTCGATCTCGCGACGGTGAATCCGGAGGCAGCGCATGTCGAAAGGCTAGCAGCTGAGTTCGAGGAGCTTGCGATCTTTAACGAGTTTACGGTGATTACTTCGGGGAGAGATGCGCCGGAGATCTCGAGCGAGGCTGTCGGTTCCGACGCAGAGGTTTGAGATGCTAGCAACCAGCGGGGGAACTATAAGGGAATCACCAGAGCCGAATTCATGCCGCGGAGGATTGGGACGCGGGGCGCGCCTCAACAGGAGTTCACAAAGGCAATGCCGCCTCGCAAAAAGGTTGGTTGTTGGGAGTTGCCTCCGTCAAGGCCATATCAGGCAGTGCACAGGGCTCAACAGCTTGGGCTGCTAGGATACAGATCAATCTGGGTGGTGGGCGGGTATGTTACAGGTGTTTGGGGACGAAGAGGGCAGGTAAAATTACATAGGCAACTGGTAAAATAATAAAGACAAGGCCGAAAGGCTGCAGGGAGTAATATTTCGGATGCTCACGGCTTCATGTCTCTGTGGGTATTTTGTGGTGGTTTCTTCCGGATCCATGAGTAAAGAGTGACGCTACAACACTTAACAGGCATTGATCAGGTGCTTGACACAAACGACCGTATACCATACTTCGGGCCAAATTTCAACGCTTTGGGAAGAGCTATTGAAAACTCCAGCGGTTAGTCACGTCTTTTGTGCTAGAGTAAGCTACATTGAGTGAGATGCAGCTGGACATGCCGGAGATTCTCCCAGGCTGGCACCGACCAGCACGCTCCTTTGTGTCTGGCAAACCTCGAAGCGATTCACAGGGCAAGTTCACAGACTACATCTTCGACCGATGATGGTGTAGACCGCCTAGATGCTCTAGAGGTTGCTCAATGCCTGGGACAGCAAAATGGCACCGAAGGATACTGCACCAGGCTGCGGCCGTGAGCACCTCCGGGGGTATAGTCGTCTTTCGGAGCGCAGCGTGGTATTGTTTGTATTCGGTTCTCGGCCGTAATGGCGATTCGGGTTCTCGGAGTCGAATGTGGGTTGTATTGGAAGGCTCATCGAATTGAGAGCTGCGGAAGGATACTGCTCACGGAACAGAAGATAGTTAAGTTTGGACACTTCCCCTGGAACGCGACGAGATCGAATGGAATGCCCTCTGACCCGTCTAAACGCTTCATTAATCCAACTCAATCTAGTCGCAAACATCAGGACCCGCAAGTTATGCGGCCCGTGTCTGGGCGATAGATAACAACAACAAATAGGAAGCGACAACCAAGGAGGAAACAAGGAGCAGGACGATTGTGAACAGCTACAAACCCGAAGAAGCCACAGGCATCGAGATAGAATTGGAAGATTTTGAAAAAGGAGAGGGAGGGGGCCGCTGCCGGTTTGAATACGGATATGTACCTAACCAAAACCGGTACGTCATCGCTTTTGCTATGAATAAAACCGGGGAAGTCAGAACATGGCGTAGTGTCCGTCCTTCGACACGGGGCATCGTAGGAATTGCGAAATAATCCCAAGGCCTGTCAATGGATATGACGGCCAAAACACTAAAATGATCACTGCCAACGGCTGTCGACTAAGGGAAACTGTAACCAATGCTCAGCCACACCGTCGGGGTCAGGCAAGGACCCCTCAAACGGTTCTATTTCGCCGCCAGGGACCTTCGAATGTACGTCTCTCATCTGAGTTGTTTTTGCAAGGGTTTGGCCCCTTGCTGAAGCTTCAAAGCCATCGAGGTAAGAGTATTGTGTGGTGTAATATCACCCCAAATGTCAACACTTTAAGGATTTCAGTGCGTTCCGTACCTGTCTAAGTAGCGGAAGCCAACTACCAGATCAGACCTTTCGTCATGCAAAAGCGGTTCACCTTTTTGAATTCCCTCTAGATGTCAACACTCCAATCATATGGGCGCAAGAGGACAGTGAACTGAGCTCTGGTTTGACACAGTGCCTACCGCCCACGCGTCTATGGCGATGCCCGACGACAACCGCCTTATAAAGAGAATGTGGTGTGAGTAACAAGAGAAAAATCCCAATGCTCAGGCGGCGATAGGGAGGGGCGATTATGTCTAAGGAAGTGTTGTCATTGGCGGATTAGTCTCCGGTCATCCCATATTGGCTGGGAGGGCCTCCGAGCTCAACTTGAGATGTGATTGGTAGTTCTCGTCACTGCTGCGGCTTTTCTACCTTGCCCGCCTCCGTCACCAGTGCTGCCCGCGCCGGAGGGTGTTCCGGAGCGAGGGTGGCATTGATTGGGGCCTGGTCCTAACAAGCCCAGTCTTGGGACGAGTCGATTATCGAAGGCACTTCGACTCAATGTAGACAGTGCTGGACGTGGGTGGCATCCTTACTGTCTACTCAACCCGTTTCACTTCTGCGTGCCCAAAGCTTCTTCCACGTGTAACCCAGGGTTAATCCTCCCGGAGTCAACTCCGACACCCAACCATATTCCTCCCTCAAGTGCAAGCTGCTATCCACATCATTCGACACAATTTTCAGGGTCCTATGGGGGCCAACCAATGCATCCTTGGTCACATGCCCAGCGTTATGGTAGCAATGCTCACACATGCTTTGCACGCCCTGAGGGCCCTTGACAATTTCCTTGACATAACGTTTCGACTCTTGAGGACCTTCTAGCTCCCCAGCCCCTTTCCGAGCTTCCAAAGAGCTGAATCAGATCCTGGTGGAAGTTAAGTAATATCTAGCAGCTGATGTCTCGACCAAACCTAACAGAACTTTGGCGCGCCTGTCAATTTTGAAGAGCGAGCGATGGACAGTCAATTTCCCGATGTACGGTTCGCGTTCCCTAGGGGGGCCTGGACGCAGCTCATTGCCGTTCATGGCCAGAAAGAGAAACGAAAAACGAGGGCACTGGGTTGCCGTGTAAGTTTCTGAAACCATAACCTTCCCTGTTCCTCTCTCTTGCTTCCGGGCTCGATCTTGATATGGCATGACTTGCTTTTGTTTCTATGCCTTCCCCAGATTGGCGCTTTCAAGAGCTATGGAGTAAGGGATTCTCCCTAGTGGCCATACTCTCCTAAGACCCGGCCAATCCTCGTTTGATGGCCCCTACAATGACGATAGTCACAGGTCGATAACACAGATACCTATACCTGTTGCATTTGCTTGTTCGCTTTGTGTGATGATCTCGATGGATTTTGCTAAGACCCCAAAGCTGGACGCCAATCACAACAGGCCCTGCCATAGCCGACCGCTGGCAGATCATTTCGGCGGGCGCCGCGGAATTCCGATGGCTGACTAGAAATACAGATTTCTACAGACCGTGGTGACTACCGGCATCCTCAAAAACTATGCCCCTCCCGCCCGCTTCGACCGAAAGAAACTACTCAGGGATCCCATCAGTTGAGGCAGCCCCTTTTCATGGCTATCGCCATTCAGACCACCGCGAATCCAACCTGGAAGTTTGTTCCGGATTCTGTCCGTCCCATACCTGCGATCTACGAGCACGATGGCCGCATAGTCCCCCTGATGCCGGATGGCCCGGCCAATACTTTGGTTCACAGCCCTCATACACGCGTTCTCGTAAAAGTCCCTCGCCGCCTGCTTCGCAACCGCTAGCGCCTCGTCTTTCGCCATGTTCGTAGTTCCCGACGGGTCCGTCAGTTGCTGGACGGTCGTGGTTTCGATGTATTCCGTCTTGGCCTTCCACTCCGGAGAGTTGATATTGGGGTACGGCAGGCCCACGATGATGACGCAACGGCCCAGACGGTCGGAAAAGTTAATGCCCTCGCTCATCTTACCCCCAACGACGCTTAGAAGCAGAGCACCGCGAGGTTTGACCGCCGCTCCCGGTTTCGAATCACTGCCGTCACCCAAGATGGCCCGACTGTACGCCTCCAGTACCTCGTCGCTCGAGCCGCCGCGAGTCTCACTGAAGACCTCCTTTCTCTGCCGGAGACGATCCCAAAGCGACGTGGCGCCCTTCGAAGCCTGGCCGTCCCACGTTGCAACACCTTTCCACGCTGCGACAACTTCCTCCAAGTATCCGTAGCTAGGGAAAAACACGACTACGCCGTCAGGCACGACATTACACATGTTGAAGATTGCCAGCCCAAGGTTGCTCTTCATCGCCGTATCGCACCTTCGTTGGAAGCTGAATTCAAAGGTTGAATTCATGTCCCGAGTGGGACCTGGTTGCGACCCTGCCAAAGTCCATACGCACAGATTTGACGGTGGAATAACATGACCACAGCTGAGTGTCGTGAGCTTTGATTCCGGTAGATATGGAAAAAGATGCGACTTGTAATCGTCAAAAGGAGACATGGTCCCGCCCGCAAGGATGACGGCCCTGGCACTCGTAGCGATCGATGAGAACGCGTGGGTTGGGGATAGCAGAAGGTACGAGAGCTGTATGTCTGGCGGATCGGTTGCCAGCTTTTCGTAGAATATGCGGCCCTCGGAACTGAGATTGGTGAGAGAGATGAGAAAGGAGGAAAGAATATGAAGGACTGGCGTAGATGATCTCGGAGGCGCCTTGCCATGGCTGGCGTCGGCAGCTTCTTCTTCGACGTGTGCCACGTAACTCTCGATCTTGTAGGCCAGCTTCGACTCTTGGATATATTGGATCAATCTGAATAAGTTGATCTGGTCCACGCCTTTGCAGCGAAGAAGGACTTTGGAGTCCGCGATGCCTTGGGTACTCTGCGGGGGCAGTTAGTGACTGAAAAGTAGCAAGCAAGTGCAATAGCATACCTTGAGCTTCGATTGCCCGTCCATCCACTCACTCAGACCTTCAATCACCCTACCCACCTGTCCGACCATGACGCGGTTCTCGCCTTTCAGCTTTTTGCCGAATCTCTTGACGTAGACGCCGAGCATCTGCCGCGCTCGTCTCAGTTCGCTCAATTTCACCTCAGACGCGTAGACATTGGCAACGGCGTCCATGATGTTGTGCGCTTCGTCAACAATCACAACGTTACCCTCCAGCTTGATACCAAGAGCATCCCGCGCGTTCTTCTGCAGTAGCAAGGGATAGGGCAGAGTGACAATCTCGGCGCCCGCAATTGCCGCTCGTGAAGCGTAGTACGGACATACCGACAGCTTTTTGCCGAGATGATACAGATCCTCGATATCAGGCAGCGTGGCGTGGGCAGTATCCCTAAACTGGTGCGTCTGCGTAATATTGTCTTCCTTTAGCGTGTAAGGGCACTTGTCCTTGGATTTTGGTTTCTGGAGTTCCGAGCACCGGTCGTTAATGGCAGAGAGGGTGCCCAGGCGTGCCACAGATGGGTTGATGCAGAGCTTCTGGCGTGAAGAAAGGGGCAAGTGTTTGACCGGCTCTTGGGCGGGACGCTCGTCTTCACTTTGACCTTGCACAACCGATGATGGTATGGATGACGGAAATGCGGGCCGCCGCAGTTCATGAATGAATTGTGTGAGTTGAGAATGCGTTCTTGACGTATAATATATCTGACGAAAATCATGTTACCAGAGTGCCCAGCAGCAACAGGGGCTCTGCGCACCTTAATTCCGTCCGCGACTTTATCCTCCTCTTGTTCCATTTTGAGGTTTCCCAGTCCGAACCTTGTCAGGATGTCCTTGGTCTCCTTGCTGAGGCCGCTCATGGCGTCTCCGTCGTGTGGACCAGATGTATCTGGTTCGTCAAGCAGCCACTCATCGTCGTCGTTAGTATCACGGGGCTTCGACTTTGAAGGTCCGTCATCGAAACGACGTCGCTTGGCGCGGCGGGCCTCGATGGCCTTCTCTTTCTGGCGGATCTGCTCCAGTTTCTTCTCTCGCTCCTCCCAAGTCCGCGCTAGCTCCTCTCTTTTGCGTCGCAACATCTGCTCCACGATCCAACCCGGCTCATCCTTGAAGTCATCCAGGTTGACTTTGAGAGACGCCTCATGTTCCTCGACACGCTGATTCCGAAGCCATGTCAACGAGGCGCATATAAGGGAGAGAGATTTGCCCTGGGCAAGAGTCAGTATGCAGACGCGGCCGCAATCAAGTCTACGTTGGCTCTTACCGTGCCTGTCGGACTCTCGAGGATGCCGACCTGCCCTTCACCGCGCTGTAGCACGCTGTAAGCGGCCTTCATGAAGTCAGTTTGCACATCATAGGGCGTGTAAGGGTGATGGAAGTCAATGCCATCCGGGCCAGGCAAATTTGTGTCGCTGGCTGAATCGTCTGCCATGATGAGGGCTGTAAAAGTAAGCCGAGATGCCGGGGTCGATCAGCCAGGGCAGAAAAGTAGTGCTCAGACGTGTCGATCATGAGGTTGTTTGGCATCAACAAAAGGCATAGGCCGGTGAGTGGGGCCGTATCGCCAGGGGTGATGCCGCTCGGAGACGGGAAGCACACATTTGAACAGCGCGAAAGGCTGGGAAGCGCAAAATGGCCCAATCTCCTCTCGGTGTGAAGATTGCAGGGTCCAGAAATTCGGTCAGCTCGGTCAGGTTGAGCTGGCAGTCGCTTACCGAAGGCCGGAGTGGGGCGGATGGAAAATCGGATAAAGATAGCACGGACCATGTAGGGCTTGCCCTCCGACCCGCTTAGCGATTTCCCGAAGCTACGCCGGCGCGCAGAACGACCCTCACAAATTCCTTTTGTCTCGCGAACTTTTGCGAAGAGAAGTTCCCTCAGCGATACTAACCCCAAGTCGACCACCCCAACAGCCGTCGCCATGCCTACCCGATTCTCGCGCACCCGCAAGCAGTACGTCTCACAACCCCGTCCCGCTTCGATGCAATAATTCAAGGTCTACGTCCTCACGGCGGCGGCGCGCGCGCGCTCGCCCATTCGAGCCGATACGAGTTGGGCGGCGTTGCCGTTGTTCGTCCGTTGATGAAAATGGCACCATGAAGAAGAATATTGTTGTTGTGCAGGCGCGGCGGCAGAGGGGGACAGCATGTTGAAAACAAGGGCGTCAACATTGCTTCCCCAGCAAAAAGGAGGACATCATCATACACATTATCGTCCTCGAAAGAGTAGACGGTGATGGATGGATACCACCAACTCTGCCGTCTGCGGTCCTGGGAGAAATGTCTTCGTTTCCAAATGTACCCGGAAGCTGACTTTCTCTTCTCTTTCCAGCCGCGGACACGTCTCCGCCGGTCACGGACGTGTTGGCAAGCACCGCAAGCATCCCGGTGGTCGTGGTCTGGCCGGTGGTCAGCACCACCACCGTACCAACCTTGACAAGTACCATCCCGGTATGTCCTATTTTCCCTTTCGGCAAGGATCATTCAATGGCTAACAGTACCACAGGTTACTTCGGTAAGGTCGGTATGCGCTACTTCCACAAGCAGCAGAAGTATGTACTCCCCGAACCCGACTGGTGCGAGGCTCTCGAGTCTGCTCTGCGATTCTTGACGGTACAATCGAGTCCGACTCTTGGATGCAGTCACACTGCTCTTTGATAGACCAGTACGCTTACCGGCATGAAAACTCTTCCTCTGGTATTCACCGTCGGAACGCACAGCACTCGCAGAGCCGCGCCAGCGGATCCCTTCATCCCTGTCGTATACTAACCATTGGCAGCCACTTCTGGAAGCCTGTCATCAACCTTGACAAGCTCTGGACTCTCGTCCCCGCTGAGAAGCGCGAGGAGTACCTCGCCGGCAAGGGCGACAAGGTTCCCGTCATCGACCTCCTCCCCTTCGGCTACTCCAAGGTTCTCGGCAAGGGCCGCCTCCCTGAGGTCCCCATCGTCGTCAAGGCCCGCTGGGTTTCCAAGCTGGTCAGTATTCGAATCCATCACATGCCGTTCGGACCGCTGTCTAACCCGCTTCCAGGCTGAGAAGAAGATCACCGAGGCCGGTGGTGTCGTTGAGCTCGTCGCGTAAATTCGGTCAACACCTCACGGAGGGTTCCGCGCATTACAACACGATGAATGTACCTTGGGAATGATTGGCCATGCAGCCACGGAATAAGCGGGCGGCGTACCGCGGATATCAACGCAACTTGCGCTTGGCGAGAAAAGTACATGGGATAAGGCCCCCAAATGGGAAACGGCTTTTCGCATAGCATGAGTATCTGAATTCCCAAGGGAGTTCTACCGAATACAAAAAAGGCTCTTCCAATCGATCAATCATGGCGTCGTAGCATCACTCTGATGGTTGGACTCGTGTGTTTTAGTGGCGTCTCTGGGACATGAAAAAGGCTAGACAGGACGGGTACGATTAAATGGTATTACTTTACATCGACTTGTTCTCGTCTGTCTATGTGTATGTGTATGTCTATGTGTATGTGTGTGCGTGCAAGTCTTTCCCTCCCAATATGCCCAACGCCTCTCCTAGCCCCGCCTTGGTAGAGCCTGCCGTCGTTCATGACAAAATATTTAATACTCCACCCCTGGTGCATCGTCTAATCGTACACATGCATGTCTGCGCAGACTGTTGCCTCACTGTAATGTAGGGCGCATCATCTTGGGTTCCAAAAACATTATCATTACGCCTGCAGAATGTCCATCTCATCATCATCCTCAATATCGATAGCCTCCACAGACTGCTTTGGTTGGGGCTCTCTTAGGAACTCGTGCTCCAGCGCCTCTTTGGCACTGATGCGTCGAGCGGGATCGAGCTCCATGCACCGCTCCAAAAAGTCGACGGCCAGCTTCTCCTCGTCGGTCAGGGGAATGCCCGGCTGACCGTCCTTGCCGCCGTCGGTGCGGCACGTTGACCAAAGAATGATTTTCCCTAGGGAGAAGCCGGCGCTGCCCACGGTGGGTATGTTAGTCTCGAACATGCAGCCGTGCAGCAGGCCGGCCTGCTTCATACGCTTGACGCCGAAGATGGTCGCTATCTCAATCATGGCCTCGACGTCGTCAGCGCTATTGAAAAAGGGAAACCGCTTGCTCATAATGGTTAGAAGAATGACGCCGGCCGACCAGATGTCAATCTTGGTCGTCTGCTCGGTACACTTGAAGAGCACCTCGGGGGCGCGGAAACCACGCGTACCGGCACGGTTCGCCCTCCTCGACGGCCGAGTGTCCGTCTTGGGATAGCCCTGCTGGGGTCCGTTCTGTGATGCCGCGCTGTTGTTGATCCTCTGCTTGCGGACTTCTCTGCTCTCGTGGCACAAGCAGGGTTTGCTGTCGGAACCCTCGCGTTCAGCCAGACCAAAGTCGACGAGCACGCCGCGGCGTGACTGGGGGTCGTAAAGGAAGTTTGTGGGCTTGATATCACGGTGCAGGATCTTGTGTTCGTGGACTGCCTTGAGTGCGGTGAACAAGCTGCGGAGATAGATAGCCATGTCCGAGACCTTCATCTGGCGGAAATAATCACGGAAGTCCTCGTGGCGGAAGTAGGGAAGAATGGCGATGACCTGGTCGGTAGAGCGGAAGGCCGTGATCAAGGGACATACGGCAGCGCAGTTCCTCAAGTCGTGCAGCAGCTCGAGCTCGTTGAGAATGCGCGTCGGAGACGAGGTGACGTAGATCTTCTTGATGGCGACATAACGGGCGCGTCGGCGCGGTTCGCGTGATGTCGACGTGTGGCTGCCGTAGCGCTTCAGAGGCGGCGGCGTCCACTTTGCGGCGGGATTGTCCCTCTCTTCCATGTCCCAATCGTTGTCGTAGCGGTCGTACTGGATGTCTTCTGCTTTGTAGACGGTCGAGAACGTGCCTGGGGTTGAACGTGAGCATCAAAGGAGGGTACCGGGAGGGTGGAGAGCAACGCACCTTCGCCAATCCGTTTGATCAGACGGTACTTTTGACGGAAGCCAGGAAAGGTGTCCTGTAGACGGTCCATGTCGCGTTGAACGCCCGAGTCGACGACGTCGTCCTCGTCGGAGCTCTCGTCTGAGCGGTCATTCTCGACGTCGTCGGCCTCCTCCTCCTCCTCTTCGACCTCCTCGGTATGTTGCTCGGAGTCAGCCATCATCTCGGTGTCTTCGGTACGCGCATGCGGGGGGTCCTCGTGGATTTCAAAGGCCTCGCGGCTTCGTTTGCGTGTCGCCGTGGCCATGGAGTGTGAGGGTGGTCGAGGCTCGGCGGTCATTGGGCGGTGGGCCAATCGCAGGTCTGCGGGAGCAGTAGGTGCGTCTGCCGGGGCATGGAAGGGAGAGGGGGAACGGCGAGGATTCGAGACAGTGTCTGGGGCGTGAGCTCGGTGGTGTCGTGATGGAGGATGTGGTTGATGTGGGTGCGGAGGCTGTTGCGGTTGCGGTTGTGGCTGTTGTGGTTGAGCGCGAATGGGTGGTTGTGGTTGTGGTGGTGGTGGCGGACGTGTCGGTGCTTGGTGTGTTATTGTTGGTGGCGTCGGCGTTGGCGCTGGCGTCACCCAGTCGTGTCGGTGCCAGGCTTGGACGTCAAGGCCCTGGCCGAAGCGAGTCAATTGATCGATGGCTTCCAAATTGGGTTGACTGAGGCCAGCTGAGGAATCCCGCTGGGAGGAGCACTGCGTCATCCGAGGCGGGTTTTGGGAGGGAGAAGAGGGAGAGAGGCTTCTTTCGTCCAACGTGAGAGGATGTGGTGGTGGTGGTGTTATTCGTGTAAACCCAGCCAGTGAGGTCGGTTCATCGGAGTGTACGACCGGGGCAGTAACAGTAACAGCAAGCAACAGCAAGCAACAGCAACAGTCCTGCCACAGTTTGGTGTTTGGTTGGGGGATTTGTGCTCTAATTAGGGAGCCGCTGCCAGTTGTCTTGATTGGTGTCTTTGGGGGATTCTGGCGTTTCTTTTTCCTGCGGGTGGCATCTCCTATTTTCTCGTCTGGGGGACTTTTTTTTTTTCTGCCGTCGGTTTTCTCAGTCAATAGAATCTTTTCATGTGTCCCATTTCTGATGCACCAAGGCGGGCTCGCAGCTGCTTTCTAAGGCTCTAGACTCGGCGGGTGGAGGGGCAGCAGTGCAACCGCCTGCCGCCCGTTTGCGGTCTGATGGTCCCTGGAAGAGACTAAGCAGACCCGTTGCTGACCAATCACCTCTCCCAGAAACGACCCCGCACCTCCGTTAATTGGAGCCGCAAAGACGAATAGACCCGGTCGCGTCCCAAACGAAAGAAAACAATAAACAAATTCCCACCATCCGTTGCTAGGCGCTTTCCCCTCCGTCATTGGCCATTGTCTGTCTGCCTGCCCGTTTGTCTCTATTGTCTGTGTGCCCAACTGCCGCGAAACAGAGCCAGGGAAGAAAGAAAGAAAAAAAGAAGAAAAAAAACATTCCAGGCACACACGCGCGCCATCACATCGACATCGTCAACATCACACAGCCCGGCCGCCGATTGCGCTTCCTCCGACCTATTCTTCTTCTTCTTCATTTTTCTCCTCCTTTCCGGCGCGGCGCATCGCCTTACTAACCACCCACCACACCACAGAAGCACGGCGGCTATTCACAGCAACTCGGCTTCCTCGGACGTACACCAGGTCCCATTGCCCCCCTCTTCTGCATTCCGGCCATCTTTGGTCCTATTTCTTCTTGTCCATTCTCTTTCCTCCCGTCTCCCCCCCCCCCCCCCCCTTTTT
>LFIW01000709.1:0-153411 GCA_001625285.1 Colletotrichum incanum
TGTGGGGGGGGGGGGGGGGGAACCCTATTCAATGTACGGCATGTAATCGATTCCATCCGTTGCGTAGTCGTCGTAACGACGCATCCGGCAACAGCAAATAGGCAGAGAGTACACCCGGCGCGTCCACCTGCAGAAAGGGACCACACAACCTACCCTGCCTTGCCATGTATGTACCTCTCCTCTCCCATGCCCTGTGAATGCAGCTCATCCTCTCCTCCAGTCGGCTTCGAGAATGATGCCGAGTGCCTTCCAAGATTGGGTGATTGGGCGACTGGGAACGAAAAGCTTGCAATTGACCCGATACGCTGAAAACGCCTTTCCCGTTCCTGTTCCTGTTCCCGTTAAGACTCCCCCCCCCAATCATCGTGGACTTCACACACACCTCCGTCTCTTAGTCTCGACGACGTCTGGGAGCCCGTGGCCGCCACCTTAGTCCTCTGTACCGCAGTACACTGAGAAACCACAATTCCACAGAGCGCCGTATCGCACCTATCGCAAGCCCACCCCAGACCTTGAGCCAGGACTCGCCCTGATAGACCCATGCAACCAGACCCTTCACTGCCTCGCCCCCCCATATCCATTCCCATCCACCTTCCACCACACTCCCCCCCCTCCCCTCCCCTTCCCTCCCCTCTCCATCTCATCATATCCTGGTCACTTTTTGATCAAGGCAAGCGTCCCGGTTCTGGCCACTGTCTTCCCAATCTCCATGTATTTAGACTTTGGTCCGTCTTTACCCAGACAGCTCATCGTCGCCCAACTTCTCCCGCAATTTTCTAACCGAGTCTAGTCGTCTCCGATCCTTCCTCTCTCTTTATAATTAATCCAGGAATCGATTCCTCGACTCTGCATATATCTCCGACAGCTCGCACAACATATTCTTTATCTCTAGGACCTGTACACTCGCGCATTAGGACGAATTGACCGACCGAGTAACTGTCATTGCGTCATCCCAACCTGCTGGTCCGCCCCCCTGGCTCTTATCTAGCCCGCGCGCGCCCAAGTCCCAAGCAGAAAAGCGACTAAATACGAGATCTGCGCCGTCCCTACACCATCACCCGAGCGCACCGCACCATACCACAACCTCCCGACTTCTGCTCTCACAGAATTGGTGACGATCCCTTCGCGGGAGACATCAAGGCTATGAAATACGGCGAACAGCTCGAGCAGGAATCCGTTCCGGAATGGAGTCTACGTGTGTTGCCCCGCCGATGCAGACCCAGTTTCCCAATTCTTACGTGAAAAGTGTCCCGGCTAACCGGTAAATTCTGTCAACAGATAACGTCGACTACAATTCGCTCAAGCACGAGATCAAGGTTCACACGAGTCGCGACCAGGCCACCGCAATCGCCATCCCCGGCCACCAAGATGCCGCCCTCAAGCGATTCGAGGACAATCTCTACAACGAGCTTTGCCAACAGCACGACCGGGTCGACCTGTTCGTGTCCAGCAAAGCAGATGAGATTTCACGGCGACTCCGTGAGTGCCCGACCTCGGAGAAATGCCGCAATATTGGGTTCAGCCGGCTAATTGGGTACAGAATACATATCCGACCAGCTCCAGAAGCTGATTGTTAAGTGCGCCGAGGAAGGCGATCGTGTCTCGCTCAAGCGGCACCGCCGATTCGCCAAGTACGAGAGGGACCTGCTTCGCTGCGGAGAGGAAACTCTTGCGCTCGCCCGCTTTATAAATGCTCAAATCACAGCTTTCCGGAAGATCACAAAGAAGTACAAGGTAAGCCGCCCCTCCCAATCGCGTCACGCTGTGAACCGAGTGCTGAAACTCTATCAAGAAATGGACAGGATCTCCTGCGCTCGGCGCGCGTTTCCGCGAGAATGTTCTCGCCAACCCCAAGAGCTTCACCCGACGAGACCTGAACAACCTCCAGACCCGCTACGAGGAACTGCTCAACACTCTGCGCACTTCCAGCCCTCGATTGAGTGAGCCTAGCTCGCCTTCTTCGGATGAACTGGTGCCCACGCGCCGAGGATCGACCACGGAAGAGTTCTTCTCGACGCTTCCGCCTCCGCAGCGGCAGCCTCGCCCGCCCGTGCAGCAATACCAGCAGCAGCAGCACTACTGGAACGAGTACGATGATGGAAGCGAAGCAGGCGGGCAGGAGGACGAGTACGCCATCTATATCAACCCCGACGACGATATGAGCTTCCCCGGCCTGGACTCAATGCGAGCGATCCTGGCGGCACCTTTCCGGCATGCTAGGAGATGGTTTTCGCGGCGACAGGATCCGGAAGGTCAGCGGCTGTTGGGCAATGCCCCGTTCTTGGAGAGTTACGGTGGAATTTCACCGCTTGGCACAGACACCGACGACGAGTATGCCAGCTCTGACGGCATACCCACGGCGGGATATGCTACGCACTTCGCTACCTTCCCGAGCGTCAACGAGCAGCATGTCAGAAGGTACCGCGAGCGCGTTCTATTCTGGGGCACCGTCGGCTGTTTCGGTGTGTCCTTCCTGCTGCTCCTTGTGGCCGGCATCCTCATCTCAACGGGCCGCCACAAGCTCCGCGCCGAGGTCGACGCGGGCGTCACGGTCGGCGTCGTGGCCAGTCTTTTCAGCGCCTGCCTCGCCCTGGGCATGTCGCTTTACCGCCGCGACGATCTGGGCGTCTGGCAGCGCGTGGCCGTTTACAGCAGCTTCTTCGCGGCCTGCGTCCTCAACGGCATGCTGTTGATCCTGGTGGTGGGGAACACGGCGTAGCCGCCCCTATTTTTGTTTTGTTTTAGTTGGGTCGCATTTTCCCATGTCGGATTTTCCTATGTCAATTGATTACACCGGCGGCCGGCGGCCTGAACCCGGGAGAGTGGGAGGGGGGGGGAGGTCTGTCTGTCTGGTCTTGAACTTTTGTGGGACTTTTGGAGCGAGGTGAGGAATTTTGACAACCTTTAGGAAAATTCCCCGGGGCGTTGGTTCAACCTATCTTGTTTTTTCTATTTTCTTTGTTTACTACCAGATACCGGCGGCATCACTGCTCGCTTGTCTTGCCAGATACCATACCAGACCACTACCCTATTATAGAGCCGGGGCAGGTCTTTTTAGTCCGAGTCACGAAAGTATGTCGGAAATATAGATCCAAATTCCATGATACCATTTTCTCCTCAGCCACACCCCCGTCCGGCTTCCGGTTCTGATCTCGGCGAGAAACGATCTTGGCCCCAATTTTCCCATATTGCCGACTACCAGGATGGGTTTTCACATGATTCAGACCACAATACCATGGGGTGCCATTACTCCCTCCATCTTCTTCTGTTCCCGCCGCGACGTCCATGTCTCACAGTTAAAAAGAAAAATAAACGAAAAAAAAAAAAGACTGACGCGATTAACTTTCTTGTCTCACAGATTGCCCGCCCTAATGATGCCTCTGGCACGTGTGTATGCGGCTCGTCTCTTCCCCCCTCCCCACCACCCCTTCTCTCAGCAGCTCACACGACACTTCCGGCGATCCCAGGAATAACCTGAGAGACAGCCAAGAACAAACTCATCAGCCCCACTGCTAGATACGAACTCGCGCGACCTACGCGTGCCTTGAGCGAACGGTGAGAGACCCGGCAGGTTGCACTCGGCTGAGGCTGTTGGAACGATGAGGCCGCACGCACCCTCCCCTTTTGGGGGGATTTGACCAGGGAGCCGCTGGGCAGCATTTGGTTTGGAATCTCGGACGTCCTCGTCTCAACCGCGGCCCAACTGGATGGCAGGTCGACCCGAACATCTCAATCGCGCAAAGGGTAAATGCGCAAGGAATGCGGGGTTTGTCTTTCTCTTTTTTCGTTGCACAGAGGCAAGACAGCCAAGCATCAGGAAAAGGGGGTGCAGCGTTTCGTTAGATACAGGTCTGGGCCGTTTGAGGCAAAGGGCGTCTGGTTCATTCTCTTGTCAAAGCGGCTAGACGCTCGGAGGAAAGATGAGCAAAACGCCTGGCGGAGGGATAGCTGAAGCCTCAAAACCTGCAAAGTCCAACACTCGCTCTCTTATCGTGAGATTGGCTGCGAAGCGCAGTCCTCATGCATATCGAAAGCCAAAGCCCGATCACAAGCGACTACGACACAATAGTGGTGACGTATCCCTCCATCCGTGACCCTATATATGTCGATCGTCCGCAAGCCAGCAGGTTATGGATGACAGCCTTATGAATGAGAGGGCTAACTGAATACTGCCTAAGCCCGGCTCACGTTCATAGTCAGGCATGGTAAAGCCCGTTCGAAGAACAGATTTGCGGTAGATGAATGGCTTGGCGCCGAAGCTGCATGTCGTAGTTGCTCACAGTTGGCACGCGAATGAGGCTGAGTTGTTGAACAATGTCTTTCGGCGCCCAGGGCTTCCAAGGCAGACACTCTACTACCCTGCAACATTTTCCACGACTCGCATTGTGCCTACAGCCTTGCGAAACTTGTCGGGCATTCCTCACCGCACGGGCGAGTCTTCCCCGCTTTGCACCGGCTCTCCGCAGCAGTTTTTGCCGGTGTGGCAAGAAGACAGCTTGGGACTTGAGACTCGCAAAAGTCTTGCGGCACTCTGTGCGACGATAGGGTTCGTCGCAAGCCTTGTCCGCCAGTCCTAGACTGATCGCATGGAACATGACGAGGTGCTGTCATGCGACGGCGCTTGTAACCAACACAGATCGCAGTGCGGTAGTAGCTGACGGCTTGTGTTCTGTTAAGCGTTCCAGCCCGACGCCTCGGGCTTTGTGTACGATCCCTTTCTTCAATCACCGGCCATCGCCGTCCTGGTACACAACGGGTTCAAAGTCGAACTGGGATTTGTCCATGGGCAAAGAGCCAATATCGGGCACTCTGCCTTGCTGCAAGTCGAGCCCAAGACCTGACTGTTTTTGCTTGAAGAGATCTCGTAAATTCTTGTCTCTCGCAAGATTATGCTTTCATTCGGGAACCGGGCAGTGTCCGCATGTCCTACTTCCGATGGTGCACCTATCATTGTCAGCCCCTGAGATTGGTCCGGGAACACGAGTAAGATGTAGGCTTACTTTTTGCACATCTTGGCGCCGCTCCTGCGCGCCGCCTGGACTCTATCAAACTCTTCCAACAGCCAACCTGGAACACAGAGTCAGCGGGTTTGCAGTTGGGAGGCGTAGAAGGGATTCATACGAGAACATGCCCATCGATTCGTTGTGCTCTCAACGCTTTGCCTGACCTCTGCCATTCTGGACTCTGCATTTTCCAGCAGAGCCTCGTAATGAAAGAGAAGCTGCATCGTGTGATATTGCGCATATGGCCAGACTGGCGCGCAGTGTTCCAGAACCTCCTCACGATTAGAGTAAGCATTAAAGATACCATTTGAGCCGTCTATTACGAGGCCGATGGTAAACTTGATGCCTGCGACGGCCTTCTTCATCTCCATGTCCGTTTCTGGATCTCGGGCAGGAGTGTCAGGCCTATTGGCTGAATAGAGAAAGGAATAGAAGAGAAGACAGAAGAGGCTGGGAGGCATTAGCATCTGACAAACGGGGGTAAGCCGGGACTGACGAACCTTGCACACAGAGCATATGTGTTGAGATTCTCGCTCCAAGTCTCGGACCGGGTAATCAAAGCTTCGATGAGGTCCCTTGTGGCCGACTCCAGCTGGACGAACGAGTAGACGCTGGGAGGTTCCTCGATCTCCGCGTTGGCCGCCTCCCAATTAATGGCATAACCGAGAAGGATGGCGGCCTGGCACGATCTCTGAAAAGCACCGACGCGCACCGATGCGGGAATCGTGACGGGGTATCGCTTGACCATCTTGAATGACCCGTTTCTGTCGTTGTCCCAAAGGTAATGCTCCGTGGGGAGGAGGTCGTCTTCGGAGGGCATGTCCATCTGAAGCGGAGTCCATAGTGTCGAGGATTGCTCGTGGGAGATCCTACAGAGTAAGTAAAATCCGAGATACATGGTCTGGGGAGCTCTCACTTATCCATGATGACGAGCACCCACCAAAGAGCTCGATTCTGCTCCTCTTCGGGGTCGGCGGCCATATCCTCTTCCTCCTTGACGTATTTGCCGGGTTTTAGATTCAACACCTTCCCAATCGAGGCGGCCTCGCCAAAAGTCTGATAGCACCGAGTAATGTCGCCATGTCCTAGCTCGAACAGAGATATGAGAATGCCGCACTGAACATGCTCAATCTTGGCCTTGGAAAAGGCTTTCCTCAAGATCCACATGCGTTTGGCGGATTGATAGAGGGGATGATCAAGCATGGCCGTGGATGAGAACTCGTCACAGTTCCAAATGGTCAGAATGTGAATGCACAGGATGAGCAGGGCCAGATCGGGGTCGTTGGGGTTGGTTTCGAGCTGAGCGGCGGCGCAGCGTCTCTGCCAGACATCAGGGTGGATGACGACGAGCCAGGTATTGACGGTGTTGAAGTAGGTATTGATGGAGGCCTTCCAGTCAACGCCATGGCTGATGAGGAGCTGCATGATCTGAGCAGCCGTAAAGTCAACCTGATTGAGCCATTCGAAGGCAGGTCGCGCGTCGCCAGCATGCTTGTAACCATTGCCGGGGGCGGCTTGCTCGACGATGGTGAGTGAAGGCGGGTTGACCACAAAGTCATAGCAGCAATTGGTGGCGAGTCTGAGTTCGAGTTAGACATGAAGGGGCCTCTGGCGGATAGCACAAGGATTTGGCCGGCTTACCTGGTGCACCTCGAACAAGCAGGCAGGCCTTTGTCGCACTTCTTCTTGGTCCTGGTGCATTTTTCGCAGGCGCGGTGGGCTCGGAGCGGGGCATCGGCGGGAGATGGATGACTGGACGACGACGAGGACAAGCGACCTGTGTAACGCGAGCCCGAGTTGACGTCCGAATCCTCGGATGGCGGCGTCACGGCGAGCCGCTGAACCTGTCTCGCCATGTTGTGATGTGGTCTTGTTGAGCGGGCAGCCAGCCCAACGAGCAAGATGGGAGACGGAGACGCAGAGATAAATGCCGCGGGGCCGGCGACCTGCGCGAGAAGTATTAATCGCAGGGAAAATCCAGTGGAGTTCGCGATGGGAAAAAGAGGCGTCGAAAAACAGAAAGCGGGAATGCGTCCCCGACAGAAAATCTGCCAATGGTGTCAACAGACAACGGGTCGCCTGGCATGGCCTGACTCGGTTGCTCTGGGAAGTAAAAGAAAGGCAGAAACTATGAGAGCAAGGCCGGCGGTGGCAGCCAAGTCTGTCGAGACAGGTCTCGGTCCTTGGTGATGGGGGAAGAGAGCGAGAGCCGGCTGGGCTGAGGCTTAATAACGTAAGGTAGGAGCTATGGATACTCATGAGTTGGGGAGCTGCGTTACCCGACGGGAACACACTAGTGCTCGAGTACTAGCCGTCCACGCCCACTGCGCGATGCAGCGATGCTCCCTACTAGTGCCGCGTGCTCCACAGGCCCAGACCTCTTTTTTTGTGGCCAGAAAGGGCACCAAGGGGACTCTGCACCCAGTCAAGACCAGTTATAACGGACGGCGTTGAGGGGACTTGAGGGGACTTGAGGGGATCTCTCTGCTCTCCAAGCGGATCCTTCCTCGATCCAGTCTTAATCCCGGCCCCGCTGTAACTGAGGGCCACTGAAGATGTAAACACTACGAAGACGCAACCCCTGCAACTCCATTTCGTCCTTGTGTTACACAAGAACGGGTAGGCTCACTCGCCATTTGCCTGAGAAGCCCACGTTGGGTTGGGGTAGAGAAACTGGCGTTGGACAAGTGCCGGCCGTGCCTTTCCTCGCCATCCGATGCTGGGTTAGCTGGGTGTCATGTTGCCTGCTGCTCACTGTCGCTCCCCAGGGATGCCTGTTGATGCGATGACTCGAGGACTATCAAGGGCCTTGTCAGGCCAGTTCGTCATTGGATCCATTCAGAATGGACACAGGCAAGCTTCCTTGATATATGTAGTGTAGCTGGAGACGATCCGAAAAGTCGGGTTCGACTCAAGCGACGGCAGATTCCAGATAGAAGGCGCACACAAGGTAAGGAGTACGTATCTCTCTGTATCACTCACTTTCGGCATCTGTTGTGCTTCTCTCTCCACATCCTGCCTTCCTGCCTGCCGGGCCTGCCCTGCCACATTGCATTGTGTCTCCATTGTCCGCCAATACCCAGTGCGGTATGCGCTTGGACCCTCAAATGATGCATGTTAACTGCCAAGCAGCTTCGCCTGGCCAGAGACAAGCTTCCTTCCGCATCTGGACTTTGGGCTACAACTTCGCAGACTTGCTATCACGTCTTCCTCCCATCAAGGCATGGAACGACGCCGAACAATCACCGGCCGCAGCCAGACTTCGTCCGAGGCGTCTGTGCAACACGTCTCGGGTCCAAGACAATAACCAACTGGCAGAGCAACAGCAGCACTCAAATAGTGTCATGCGGTCTGACACGTTCCTGCAAGAAGCCATCAAGGCTTCCACGTTCAACGAAACCAATCGAGTCGCCCCATCCGCGCGACCTTCTCTTCCCGAATCCGGTCCGGGACTTGCGGAACAATGACGGAACCCCAAGACATGCGCATCTGTCAGCAGCCCATGTCGCTGCATCCCTCGTGTAGGGCTGACATGGCGGGTAAGAAAAGGTCAGGATGCCTTCATTTAACGCCCCTAGCCACGTCCAACCGACGTTACACGGCGTTCCAGTAGCGAATCGTCCACGGAGCTTGGGGAACCGCCTTGTCGTCGTTGCTGCCTCTGTGTGACCATGTTACTATTCACATGGACCATCTGTCAGGCGGTCCAACTCGAGACCGGCCGCGACCGGGCCAATTGACCAGTGCAAACCTCAAGGGAGCCGCAACGATGAGGTCGGATGCCTTCTTCTCCAACCATACCGTCCTTCCGGTCATGGGGTCCGCGGGCTGGTCCGCATGGCCCTGCAAGGGCTGGGACGGCTCGCCGAGCGGACTAGAGGCCGCCGCATCCACGTGGACGGGGACGGGGACGGTGCTCTCTGGTCGCCCCCTGTCTGGTAATTTCTGCCCAACCTCTTTTCGGTGACGTGCGGGCTTGGGGGCCGAAAAATGCCTTGGTCAGGTTGGCAGACGGTTCCACCATCAACGTTGCCGCCTGTGCTTCGGCCGATCTCATCCGCGTCCGCCGGCACCGGCAAAGCGTGCGGAGGGGATTTGGCCGGATGCCGTCGTCTGCTTCCGCTGCCCCCCTCCATCGGCTCTCGTCTCTGGGCAGGAGACACCCGTACGCACCCGAACCGTTCAGAACATTTGGCCAACTACACGGCACTTGAAGTTCCATGGCCGGGGTTGACTCCGGACCCTGGACGACCTGCAGCTATATATTGGGGGCCACTCACTGCCAGGGACTTTTGTAGGAGTCTCATCCCGGTGCTTGCCGATTGAGTCATCCGCCCAGATTTCGACAAGCCGAGTATGTCACCCCGCCCTTCCGGTGACATATGATGGGCGGCTATTACCTTTAAATCAGCGGAAGGTCGCTTCTGCAGAACACCATCTTCCGCCTACCACACCGACACGCTGATTGATTTCCACATTTGCACAGCCGGCCAACTTTGGTCTGCTTCCATCCAGCCAATTGACTCTCGGATGGTGCCATTTCGAACTGGTGAAATTCGAAGAAGCTCATTGGCCAATCGCTTCCAAAACGGGCCTCCACCACTTACAGACTCGACTGCGCCGTCATTCAACCTTCCCCGACATCATCCGTGAGTCAACCGTTTCAAGTCAACTCTCAACTTCCGGTAGCGCAAACTACAATTCCGACCTATTGTTACACAAAGGCTTGGCTATAAGCATCATATCAAGGTCACAATAATGCCCAAGCCAGAGTTCCATGTTCGCCCGGGCACCTCAGCCGACTTGCCGGCTGTAGTCGACATCTACATGGCTTCCTTCGGCAACGACTGGACAGTCCAGAAGATGCAGCCCCACCGTCGTGAGTTCCCAGAAGATTGGCGTGCCTGGGCCCATCGTTACTTCTACGCCCGGTACTGGAGTCCCGAGCAGCAGCTCTTCTACGTCCTGGTCATCCCGGACCCCTCATCCGCCACCGGCGAGCGGATCGCCGCTTTTGCGTGGTGGCGCCGGCCCTACCCCACACCCGAAGCGAAGTCGGCAACGGAGGGCGCACTCACCATCCGTGGCTGGATCAAGCCAGTCCTCCTCGGCATCAACTCGCTTTCGGGATACCTTTGGCCCTCGAGGTCTGTCGATCCGGAGATGGCTGACATTTTTGACGACACGCACATCGCCTCGGACCCGGTGAAGGAAGATCCGGAACACCCGGAGCGCAGGAATGCGTGGTACCTTTCGACATTGGGGGTCTTCCCGGAGCTCCAAGGCAAGGGATATGGGTCGCTGCTTGTGAGAGAGGGGTTGCGGCAGGTCGATAAGGAAGGCGTGCCGGCGTGGCTCATTGGTCTTGGGGGCGTCGAGCCCTTCTACGAGAGGCTCGGTTTCGTCGTCAAGGGGCGGGCGAACGTTGGCAGGCTGTCGGACTGGGATGGTGGCTCCATCATGTACAGGGAATAGAGGGGTGCAGTGCTCTGGGTTCGGCGGATGACAGAAGCAGCGACATTGATGCCTCTGGGGACGGAGAGTTCAAACACAACAGAAGCGGCTTGGCCTCATCAGGGGCTTTCTCTGTCCACGGCCTTATAAAAATGGACTTGGACAAGCATAGACAGGCGTATTTAGATGTACATGGAGTTGTACCGTGATAGTGTAAGACATGGGGACGTTTTCCTGGAAGGCAGATCATCTTCCAGTAAAGAGCGGCAGAGCGATAATGAGCCCCTTGTCCAAGATTCACCAACTTCGTTTCTACCTTCCAATCCTCGCCAAATCTTGGTCTCTGCAGTTCTCTCCCCCAAGGTCTGTCAGAATAGATCAGGGAGGCCGTACACATGCAGACGGCCACCGACTCCCTGCCCTCCCTCGTCTTTTCTTCCTCAACCCTTCCTCAGCTGCGCGTACCTGTCTTACATGGTCGAAAGCTCGTTCCGTGACGACGCTTCCGTCTTCTAAGTTCTCACCTCCGATCTCGAGTCTTTTTCCATTTTCCCCATAACTCACTTGGTGAAGCCGGGGGGTTGGGGGGCATAAAGACATGTTAAACATCCAGAAACCAGTTCAGCTACCTCATTCAATCAGAGAAAGACATTTGGTACCCGTCCAAACCAATCTCATGGATAGGGAACATATTCTTGTTTCCGCTCTTTTCCCACGGTCGACCCCGTGAATGGGACACCTTCCTCACGTTCCTTCAAATCACATCACGTCACGTCGACAACAGGGCACAAGTGCACTTTGTTTTCACTCAACTGCGTATTCATTCGGCCGAGCTATCTAAGCATTCAAAGCCTTTTGCCGAGAGAACGGAAAGAAAGCGCAAAGAAAGCGTTATCAACAAGTAAGGAAAGTTTGGTGTTCCGGGCCCTCCTCTCTCTCCCACCACCCCTCGCCCTTCATTCCATCCTCGCTCGGCCCGCACACCCCCTCTACCGTTACTTCTGTCCGAAGTGAAAGCAGGATCGAGGTTAAGATGGCCTCTCGCGGAACGATTAAGAAAAGCGACAGCGAGAAAAAGAGGAGGCGGAAACCCGTCGGAAAAAAGAAAAAAAACCGAAAACCAACGCCACTTTTCAGAACCGCCTCCCAGCCTACCCACTCCTGGGTCCCACCGAAAATCCCAGACCGCCGCACGCCGCCGTCCGTATCCGTACAAATGCCATCCCACTCCTCCCCCCACTCGCAACCTCCACCACCGGCGGCCAACTAACACGTTTCCGATCCGTGTATGCTTTGTTTGCCGTGCCTCTCTGAGCTCTCTGACGAGATCCTCAAAGGAAGAAAGTGAAAGCTGCCCCTCGACTTGGTTTTTTTTTTCTTCTTTTCTAGACTTGTAAAGATAGAGAAAATCCCCAGAGCCGGTTCCCAGATTCATGTGCGTTATGGTGTGTGCCGTTGATCCGTGCGATGTCCAGTCATCCATCATTGTGATCATCGAAGCCAGCCATGCTTACCCCAAATGGCCGAGATGCCCTCCCGCGAGAGAGATAAAGAAAGTCCATGTCCGTTGTACAAGTTGGTTTGTTTTTTTCGCTATTCCTCATGCAATTGTGTGGCCGTGCAACGAGAGTAAAGGAAAAAAGAGAGTATAGAGATGATTAAAGAAAGAGAGAGGTAGGAAAACCAAATGACCGCTTGCCGTCCCCCAGATGTTGACTCCGATTTTGATGCCGTGTCGACGTGACATGATTGCGGGTATAAGGAAGGCCGTTTCAAAAGAGTGCGTTTTTCGGATCTCGTCCCCAATCAGTGACGAGCGCCATCAGGCATGGGCTGCATTGGCTGCATCGACTGCATGGGCGGAGTAGCGTAGGAGGAATGGCGCGAGTGCTCCGAGGGAGTCCGGTCATAGCCCTGCTGCTGGTCGTGGCGCGGAGCCATGTTCGGGCCAACCGCGAAGCCGTGCGCCGAGGGAGCGCGATGCATGGCACCAGGCGCGCTCGGGGTGCTCTGGTGACGAGTGTGTCTGTTGGCGCTACCGGGTCCCAGACGAGATGCCGGGTTGGGTTGGAACGGAGAAGCACCGTAAGCGTACTGCCGCTGAGGATCCTCGTAGTAGTTCGGCTGGGCGGCCTGGGCGAATGGGTTGTCATGAGGACGAGGGTAGGTGTTGTTGTACTGCTCTTGCGGCTGCTCGACGGGACTGGGGCCGTATCCGTAGGGGCCAAAGCCCGAAGAGGAATTGGGCCGGTAGGTGGGAGCCTGGCCCTGATGGAATCCGCTCATCTCGCTCTGGGACCGCTGGTGGAAGGCGCGGCGAGGGTCGGGATAGGTGGTGGGCATGGTGGTTGAGGTCTCGAGGTGGGAGGCCATGGACTTGCTACCGCGGCGCTGGGGAGTGGGCGCAGGGAGGGGGCCGCCCTGAGGTCCGCCGGCACCGAAGACGAAGGGTCCAGAGCCCATCTGAGGCTGGCGATAGTAATCCTCTTCGGGGTGGTTCTCGCGGATGTTGCCAAAGGCAGGGCGATGCGGAATGTTCATTCGGCGCATGCCAGAGGGGACTCTGGCCATGCCGGGGATGGCGTTGCGGTCTCCATAAAAGCCGGCTTCCATGTCAGTCATGCGCTGGCGCTTCTCGATGGAGGAGGCATCGAAACCTTCATGACCCCAGTATGCGTTGGGCTGGCTGACACGTCTAGCCATGGGGAGAGCCTCGGGTCTCAAGGCAACACCCATTGATTGCGAGCGCTTGTGGGCCGCGCCGCCGCTCGTCTTGCGCTTGAGGTAGGTCTTGGGCTTCTCATCAGGGCCGTCGCTGCTGATGGTGGGAAGGATCTCGATGTCGGGGATCTGGCTGAGGCCGCCGTTGTCGATCTCGGTCTTCAACTGCGCAACAATCTCCTGGATGGCAACCGTGGTGTATCCAGCACCGCACTTGCTGAGGAGCCAGTCGGGGACAGCAGTGCCGTTGAGCATAGCACCGTCGAGCTGCTCGTCCTCGGACTCATCTTGGTAGGAGCGCTTCTTCGACTCCTTCTTGTCCTCCAATCGCTTCTGCTCACGCTTGCGGATGGCGAGCGACCAGCTGTTCACTACACCTGCCTTTCCGGCGCGCTCGTTCTCATCGCTCCACTGCTGAACTCTGGCGATCTGCTTCTGCACGAGGTCTACCTGGAGCTTCGAGTATTCGTGGGCATTGCGGTAGCGACTGCGCTGGTAGTGCTTGCGACAGAAGTGAACCCAGACGTGGGCAGGAATCATGCGGGTGCAGAGTTTGTTGCGGCCAAAGATGTGCGAGATGGCCTTGCGCGGCTGAGAACCCGTGTCGCAGTTCTCAATGTACATGCATTTAATCTCATCGCTGCCGGTCGCAGCCGGAGGAGACTCTGGAGGCGACATGCCGTACTGTTGCTGTTGCGGAGGAAACGGTGCCGTCTCTGATACTGAAGGGAAGGGCTGGAAGGTGGGCGCAGAGATGGCGGCGAAATCGGGAGCGGAAACAGTTCTCTTGTGAGTTCTTGAGTGAGAATTGTCTTGAGGAAGAGAAAGATAATTAAGGTTGTCCTGTTGTTGTTTTGAGTGAGGACTGTTGTTCGATTCGGTCAGTAGAGTCCAGCTCAGAAGTAATTAATATTGTCTGTTGAGTTTGATGAGAGAAGGGGAGTTAGGCTCAACAAGAAGTGCTTTAAATAAGGGAAAGGAAAAAGGACGAGTGAAGTAACGTTCAAGGCGGTAACAGGCAATTTGAGGTGAATCACGAGGGCCTCTCGAGATCCGACGGAAGTGCTCAAGGCGAGAGACGGAGAGAAGGAGCAGATAATCACTACCACCACCACCGACGCCACGTGACCGACAATGCGAGCGAAGCCAAGTGAAGACGAAGGTGAAGATGAGGAAGGTGCAGGTGAGGAATGTGCGTTCAACTGGATGAATCGAGATGTAGATGTGTTTCCTTGCAGCATGGTTGATGGATGGGGTGTTCATAAGCCGCGATAGCGCAAGCGTGTTCACTTCGTTAACGTACCTCATGCCGTCCGTTGGACTGGACCTATTACTGCCACCCATGCCTCGTGTGATGAGTATCGCATCTGACGGGCTTCCCGGTCTCCCCGGCCCTTTCATCGCGGGATCCAGGTTCGGGTCATGCTGGGCCATCGTTCTCGGCGACGGTGGCTGAATATCAACCATGCCCGGACCGGACATGTTCTGCTGGTGCTCTGCCAGCTTGGTATCGAATGCCGGAACCTCATTTAGTAGCGAGGTGAACGGCTGAATACCGCTTACTGTTGATAATGAAGATATCCTGGAGTGGCCTCCAGACTGGTTGGAAGACGTGTAAGAGGACAAACTGCTGTGGCTATCCGAGAACTTGTGCTTGGGGGATTTTGGAAATCCTCCTGTCACATGTTGCTGGCTGTCATCTTCACGTGGTAGGTTTGGTCTGTTCAGTATCAGCGTCCGTATGTAGTGGAAGAGATGCCGTTGTGCCAGAACGGCACCTGACGCAGTACAAAAGGCGAACAATTTCTCGGCGAACAACCATCACAGCCTTTGCATTTGCAGCCTGGGTACCAGGAGGATCTAAACTGGGGACGCGCTCTTGCTTACCTGGCCGTTAATTGAGCATCCGAGTCGCCGGAAATGCTAGGCCTGAAGGACGTCAGCTAATAAATACAACGGTAGATGTTGCGTGGCTAGATTGTTGGAACCGTAGACAATCCTCCCGTAGCTGGCTCACCTTCGGCTAGTCGCAACGTAGAGTTGCGAATCTGGCTCGCCCAGGTTCGCCAGGCTTCACGGGAGGTTAGTTGACTGGGACCAAGAAGGGCGGTCGGTTTGCGCAAACAACCAAGAATGCTACACCACGTACCGGCCGGGATGTGTACTCGTCATCGGAGTGATGTTGGCGGAATGCGCCATCTCGTGCGCCAAAGAACTGAGAGAGCTGGCCCTCGAATGGCAGCTCGATGAGGGAACGTCGTAGGAACTCGCAGAAGCCGACTGATCCACGTCGGATTCGCAGTAATAGGTGGGCTTTGAATGGGTAAGGGAGAGTTTCGTGTCAAGAGCTAATGGAAGAGAATAACCGCCCGCATCCCATGGCGTGCGGTTCCGCGGTGCTCGGGCGTCGCTTGTCCGCCTGGAAGAAGCAGTCTTCTCCGGGGACGATGTTGTGTTTTGGTGTCCGTCAAAGATGGTTACAGAGGTGGTTTCGACTGAGTTGTCCCGAATAATTGGCTTTTTTCCCGCCGCGACGTTCAGTAGTGATGTCACGTCCATCGCTCAAGCGCGGACGACGTGGGAGAAGATTTGTCGCCGAGACGAATCCAGTTTGGCGGTCTTTCAGGGCGATGGTGTCATGTAATCTCTGTCCTGCCTTCCTCTTCTAGAGCGTTGCCGTAGATTGCAATGCCCAGATCGTCGTCAATAAATGGTCGATCCAGATTCCAGTCTAGTCGTCGTCGTCAACAGACCTTGCTCGTACTGTCAATGGCCTATATTGTTGTTGAAGAAGAGAATGATGCCCGATGTATGGTCCAGTCCGATATATCGGATACTCGTCGTCTGTTAAACCCAGGCTGCGAAAGGTCGCACAACTTGGGGGCGGGTAGGTAAGGTGACAGCGGTGAAGGGAAGCGTAGGGAACTGATAAGGTTGATGGGCGATCCCAAAGCTTTTGTGCGTGGCGCCCGGGAGGCGGGGAGGTAACGAGGGAAGGGGAAGGGGTAGTACAGGAGGCGATGACAAGTTAAGAAGCAAACGATATGAATATCAGACCTATCGTTGGGATCGCTGTTTCAGAGTCGCACTGACAGTTCCAAAAGCGGATTGAAACAGCCGAAACACCTTCAAGCCGGCCAGTGGTGTACTTGAAGGGTCATCCGAAAGGGTTTTAACACCTCTTAGCTTGAACACGCCCTGGCGGTTCGCAGATGTCGGATCGACCTCGAACCGAGAGAAACAGAGGAAACAGTGCCTCCTCCGTGGTGTAGCTTAGATCCCAAGGCTGTACGATCAAGGGGTGATGCGTGGCAGTGTCAGCCGAAGAGACGTTGTTCGGCTCCGCGAAATTGGCTTGCCGGACGATAGATAGTGTCGTTTCCAGATTCGTGCTGCTCCGAAAGCGAGTCCTCTCTCCTCACTTTGAGACAGGAGGAACAGGAGCGGGCCTGCGGGATGGCCGATGGGTTTCTCAGACAGTACTCGTCAACGTCGGCGATTACCTCGGCGACGCTCGTCAAAGTTTCGTTTCGGGAACGCTGGTATTATCATGCCATGGATGAGGCACACGCCAACCTCAATACGAATTGAATTGTGACAGATATCGAGAGGCTTTGGGCAGACATTGATGGTGATGAAGTGAGAAGGAAGAGTTCCAAGACCAGTGTTCGGAAAGGTCAGGAAGAAGGAAACAAAAGATAGGACGAATGGTCAGCGAGAGACGGGGACGGGCCCGGGGGCCCAAGGACACAGCAAGTAGGGCTGTGCTGAGAACGCATAAAGGGACGGTAGGGATTGAAGACGGTAGCTGTTTGGGAATGCGGGTGGAGGGTGTAGAGACGGTTGGAACAAGAACAGAGGAGGCAGCAGCAGCTTCGAAAGTCATGACTAGGTCAAAGACGCTTGAGATGGGTAGTACATGAACGACGACGGATGGCTGGGCCGAGCCCAGGTGTGCTGCTGTCTGTTCCGTCAGGTCAGGGCTTCGATTTCAACACACACCCGACGACTAGGCTGGGGCAAGGCCCGAAAGCCAGCATCGGAGAAAAAGATGGGGGCAGACAAGAGGCTCGTAACTGGAGCTAGCATGATCACTGTGCAAAGAGGAGAATGGGAGGCTAGAGAATCTGATCAGAGTTTCCACTTGCGGCAACGCAAGGATGCTGGGCATTATGCGTTGAAGGGGAAGGGATGTAGTCGATGTTTAGACTTCCCCACAGTAGGTTTGGGCGCGCCGGTGGGGGGAAAAAGCCCCCGACTGGCCACTGGCTTCGACGAGGGTCCATGTCCATTTCTTCCAAGGACAGGGGGGCGAGTGTCTTGGATTGATTTGTGTAACTGGCACAAGGGGCGACAGCTCTTCGCATTTTCTGCTCGGCGCTGCGTCGTGCTGTCCGGTGCTATGCTGTGCTGTGCTATGCTATGTTATGCTAGTGCCGTGCTGTGCTTGCAACTCGTCCGCAGTCGGCCCCCATCCTTCTGCTACCCAGAGACAGCACAGGTGGGAATGGCGCTCAGCGGTAGTAGTTTGCGCTTTTGGGGGGAGCATGCTTGCTGCGTGAGCTTGGCGCGCTCGTCGTTGCCGGCAACTAGGGCGACTCCCTTGATCTTGCGCATCAGATTAGACCAAGAAGTAGATCATGGCGTCAGATGCTCCGTCTGAACCATGATCTCCGCAGGGGAAACGTCCGGGCAGGGCTCCGATTTCCAAATCGCTGAGCCGGCCATACTGTAATGGACGTGATATAGCTATGGCAGGGTGGGCGGGATCTATCTCATGTTCGTTCCATTGGCACACTTTTCAGGTCGGCAGGGACAGTGTAAACAACAAGCGCGGTTGTGTAATGGACTGCTGGCCTGCCGAGTTGCTATTCGGGGGATGGACTACGGCTGCTCGGTCGGTGCGAATGGGAGGCCCTGAGGCGCAGGTTATCCATCGATCTGCAAGCTGAGACCCGGGATTGGGCGTGAAACTTGTCAAGGAAGTGGTCCGTTTGAAGAGACTGGGATCCGTGATGGGGTGGACCGTGAATGGGGACAGGGCTCAGGCGTACGATCTCTGACCGGATTGGTATCTGACCGTGGTTGAAAAAGGGGGGCCGAATTACCACACCAGACCACGGGCATGTGCAGGTGAATCTTCTGTCGGTCGGGAGATGCCGAAGCGAATGCCGGGGCGCAATTGTTTTGCCCACGTCGCTTGGTGGCTGCGGTTTCTGATAAAGTTGATTTTGGCCGTCAAGCAACCGCGTGTGATAGAGACATCGAGTCGGCGGCGCTGGAACGATAGCTACCGTCTAGACGGATTGGAAGGATGCAAGCGGCCACAAGCGGCCAGAAGAGGCCAGAAGAGGCCAGGAAAACCACATGGCTGGGCGCACTGAAGGAGCCACAAGGCGGCCGGGAGGGGCAATAGACCCTGCCAACGGCTTAGTGCTTCCTTTGTCGCCATTGTTTTTGCGTGCTTTGTGCATGTGTTGCTGTTGCAATATTCAACGGCGCTGCAGCCACGCGATGCCTTGGTATAGAACAGAGGCTGACTCTCATCCGACGGAGATTTGGGGGTCGAGAGAGGGGGGCTTCGAGCCCTCCGAGCTCGATTTCGTGGGATCTGGACTATCTGGCAACCCTCTCTGTTTGGTCTCAACTAGTCAACCGACACTAGATGCGACGCCAGTCCGTGCTCTCGCCGTAGAAAACATCTCTTGCTGTCTGTGGACTTCCACTCATCTCACTTCCCAACACGAGGTGCTGAGTCCGTGTACGTGGATGTTTCCATGGGGGGTGTTTCTTCTCGTCGCTCATCGGAATGCGATTTTCGGTCCCTGCTTGCGAGGTATTGTATCATTGCTTTTCGCTGCTGCCACTGGTGAGGCTTAAGACTTGCGGCGGGCTCATGACAACAGACAACGCATTTTAGCGCAGTGCACCGGTGGATGAGGTGTACGAACTGGCGGGAGACGGACAGTCCCATTTGCTTCGCCGTCCAATCCAAGACGAACCACAAGCATTTTGTTGCTCTGGGCGGCCGCTTGTTGACTGCAGGTGGCAGACGTCTTGTTTTCGTCACAGTTGCACATGCGGGACGCATGTGCATATGCCTCGTTTTGCCAATGTCCAGGGTGAGCATCCCAGATGACGAGGGTATCCAAAGTCCCCCCTCCGCATCCTGCTGATATTGTTTAGCACAGCCCTGAGTGCCTAGTTGGTTATGATGTCGACCTTTGGCAGCCCAAACCCCTTGGGACGGCATCTCTCGGGCGTGTGCTGCCAATCTGCCATTAGCATTCAGATAACAGGGATCATGGCTCCTACGGCGTGGGACATACAGCGTCGCTGACGACCCACCAACACGCCAGACGAGACGAAGTCATCCAGCATGGAGCGTGCAAACGTATACCCATCGCCAGCCCGTCCATCCCGGCCGGGATGAACCAGTGGCAGATCCAGCTATTCCTTGTTTATTTGCGGGCTAATAATCCAGTACAGCAGAGCCACGCAGGTCAGGTATTGAACAGTGACAGTTTCGGTGTCTGTACGTGACAGAACAGAGCAGATAGGGCGGCGTAGGAGCCAAGCGGGTTGGGACCGTCGTCAGCGTGGTGCGGGCTGATGTGATGCAGGGTATCACATAGTATGGCAGTTGCAAGGACCGGCGCTGCATGGAATTGGATAGTCGCCGCGGCGGCGACATGGGACAAGTTGGGCCATCTCGATACGTAGCCGGCGGACGATCCGTAGTGGGCATGCCGGGGGGCGAATGCGCCATTTGCGATTGGCTTATGGGAATCTGCCTCCACGTTTCAAGACGGGGCAGATGCAAGCCGGGATATCGAGATTCGTCGAAGGGGTGATGAGCAGCATGGGATGGGAGGGTGAACCGGCTGGTGGATGGCGTCGTATTGCGGCGGCAGTGGTGGATCATGGTTGCGGTGCACGTAGTCAGCTTGCCCCGGTGGTGTCGGATTGGGCTTGAGGGACCAAGGGGGGAGGGGGCCCGAGGGGCTTCCTCGAACAAGCTCCAAGAGTTGCGCAGTCACGGTTTGGAAGTGGCCCAGGATATGTTGGGTAGTCTGGGCGAAGCTGGGCTAATTTGTGCATCATAGATGGAGGGAAAGGGTGCGTGTCGTGAGTAGATGGATGGATGGATGCCCCGTATCCATCCAGAGTCCCATGGGCTGTACTTTGTAAGGTACAGTTGCGTGCAAAGGAGGTAGGAAAGATGAGTTGACGGATGGCGGGGGCTCCAGATAATCAGATAGGCTCCGTATCGGGATGCATGAGGTGAAGTTCAGACTCCAATCCAACCCAGCTCCTATCCTACGTACTGAGTCGAAGCCCATGTCCGTCGAGAGTGGAGGTCCAGGCCCAGAAAGGCCCAGATGCTGGTGGTGTTGGTACGGGTGCCGATACAGGTAGTCGTAAGGGGGGACAGACGAAGGCGGAGTGAGAAGTGATGGTGGTGGTGCTGATCCTGGTCCAGATATCGCCGTGGCTTGGCGGATGGTTTGAAGTGCAAAGTGAGAGAAAGTTGGGTGAGGACAAGTCAAGTCCCGTCCAGTCACAGGCGGAATCGAGGGGGGGGAATGTCCTCCCGCGCCATTCCTGCAGTGACTTGCCAGGCTTGCCAGGGCCAACCCTTTACTTGGAGCCAGTGGTGGGACGACGAGACGCCTCCTTCCGTGATCCGGCGTCTGTCGCCCGTCATCCGTCGTCTCCATGTGCATTGTCGCAGCTGCGGAGCCCATTTCAGAGCGAACATTTGTGGGGTCTTGTGCCTGGAGAGCGGCGTCTCGCAACTCTGGGTGTTCTGGAGCTTCGTTGCAATCACGAAAGGGGGGGGGGGCGGGGCCGTCCTATTCTTGTCAACGGGGATCGACTTGAGCAGGCGGCAGACACCTTGGTTTACTATACACATGCACTCGCAACACCTCACTCGACGCCAATGTGACTCTTGCAAAACCCGTCACGAAAGCCTGCCGTTGGTTGTGCTAGCACAACTGGCTAAATTGCAATGGCCACAATGGCCATCGCCACCCAAGCCACACCATGCTACAGGGCAGCTCCCTCGCTATAAAACCACCTAACATGTCATCTGTCCCATCTTCGACCATCTCATCCAGACATCGGTCGATTTATTCGCTCGTTCAACAATTGCATGTCCTGCCACGCAACACGGTACAACGTCAGGCACATTTACCTTCATACACATGACACACGCACCCATATCTGACCTTGCCCACTAGCTGACTTCCATCAGCCTAGCCAGGGCCATCAAGGGGAAGCACCCTTGGGGAGGGGGGAAGGGAGGGCGAGAGGATGGAAGCATGTCCGCACACGGGAGGAGAAAGAAGGCCCTGAGCGCCCCGAGCAGCAAAAAGTGGGCACCTGAGGACTGAGGCCTCTCGGTCCAGCGCTGTGCTGTGTTGTCTACACTATAGGCAGCACAGAGTACGTCTCTTTCCTCCCCTTCTTTCCAGTTCTTCCTCTCACCCTCAGGGCAACAACCGAGGTGAGGTGGACCGTGGACTGCACCTGCGTGCGAACGAGGTCGAAAGGTGTGGATCCCGGTTTTGGCTGGAGGGGTGGGTCCCAGACTTGCCCCACCCACTTCAGGAAGCTGCAGATGTTTCAGCTGATGTCCACTCCTCTTGTCATTGGAGACGGGAATGGAACGTTGAGCGAAGAGACTCAGGAACATCTCCAACGGTCACCCCAGCTCCCGGCTCTCCCCTCCGTCCCTGCGCTGTCTCTTGTTTTGTTCGTTCTTGTACCACTTGCAGCGGATAACCTCAGCATCCGGCCACCGGACACTGGACGAAAAAGAGAAAGAAGGAGAAGCAGGATGTCAAAGAGCTAATTGAGGTCGACGTCAATGTTCGAGACGAAGACGAGGATGAATGCCCGAGCCATACCGGTCTCCGATGCGGCGATGCGAGACTGTCGGAAACACCAGACGTCGCTGGCTGAATGAAGGAATGGCTGAATGTCGGACTGATTGACTGGCTTGACAGACGCTCAAGCTTTTACTTTGCTTGGCACAAGAAAGACGACTCACGAGTGTGTCTCCGCTCATGTCCTGCTTCGCGTTTCTGATCCTGCCCGCTGCTGGCTGCTGGCTGCTGCTGCAAAGTGCCATCGCATCGCCCAGCGTCGCCCGTCATCGCCCATCATCGGGCTCGGCGACCAACAGATGCACACTAGCCAGCTGTTCGCTGGCTGACGAGAGCTCAATCCAACCCACCGACGACTAGCTTTGTCTGGCGTCATTCTGTTTCTGTTTTCTATTCCAATGTTCGCCTTGCTGACGAAAGTCGGTGAGCACAGCCATCCATCATACACGTTGCGAGATGCGCCGGATCGTGGCCCAGCCCACCTACTAAGGACGGTGGACGCCACATAGCGCCTTTCCGCGGCCTCAAGTAAGGTGGTTTAGGTAGCAGCTAAGGTGGCCTCAAGCTTGGCTTCCGCGAGAAGATGGGTTGACGGAGAGGGATGCGACGCAAACTCGGCTCACGGAAGCTTGGGTCGACAAGGCCTAGCTCCAGGGCGCACCCGGAACCCATCAGCGCCAACACCGGCTTTTCTCCTCTTGGACTCTTCTTCCTCCCCGTTCCCACGACCAACAGGCTAGCACGCTTACCACCCAGCTGCCCTACGACGCCATCAACACCGTACAGACGACACCTCCTCGTCTGAGCGACTTGCCTAGTGGACAACGCTGCTTAGTCCCTAAAATATCGGCGCCCTTTTTTCTCTTTTTTTCTTTCTTTCTCTCTCCCCCTCTCTGTTTTCTTTCCTCCCGGATCCGAGACTGCGCAGGCTTGACAGCTGCGGACGAAACGAGACGCTGCTGTCTCCAGGCCCCCCTCTGGCGGCCGGCAGACTACCAAGCCAGGCCATCCTCTGACAAGGACTGCTACAGGTGGCATCCCTGCGCCGATCACCTCGAGCGACACCTTCATGAGCTTGCGCCCTCGGACCCTGGTCTCGAGTGATTTACAATGGTTTCATCTCAACTTTCACCCTTTGCACTAACACTTTTATGATACGAAAGAAGACTCGGGACCTTCTCCACCGCCACTCACCAAAGCCTTCCTGTCACTTGTCGCTGTCATTTGCCAGCACAAGCTTCACACCCTCCTCGAGTTCTGTTCCTCGCCATCCATGCCTCGGGGGATCTTTCTGGTGGCCCCAAGAGTTCGAACGATGAGGGGACGAGGAGCATTCTTCAGCGGCCTGTTCCTTGCGACTACAACGCTGGAAACGACGTGGACCGACGCCGTCCGAAAATTCGCGTAAGGCCATGCACGCTCAGCGACAGCAGGCTCGCCAGTATCTCGTTGGACCAGCCCGGCCAACACCCCCCCAGTACGTGCGACCGGTCGGTAGAAGCGTGTCAGGTGCCTGCAGTGGGAAGCCGCTAACATTAAGGTTAACCAACCTTGGTCTGGTTGCGCATGGCCATCTGCAAATTGTTTACGTAGTTGGCTCTGTTCAATACATGCACCCAATTCTTCAACAGCGGCCATGCGACGCCTCTAGAAGGCTTTGAATCGTGTCATCAAGCCATTGAAAACAATGGCGTTTGAAGGCCTCAGATGCCATTGAGGCTGATTGCCACGGCGCGATGCGTGATCTGTTTCTGGCCCCCATCTTTCATGCACGACACCATGATCAACTCATGTTTTGCCGCGTTCTTCCCCGTCCCTTGAGGGAAATGTGCCCCCCAGCCGCCGCCAATGTGCCCATAGATTTGCGAGTCAGGCGACCGTCCGTGGTGATGAGCCGAATGCGCGGGCAAGCGAACTCGATCGACCGGACCACCGTCGGTCAGGCTCAGCCGCTACCTCATCCTCCACAAGATCCTCCAATTTCCGTCCGCTCCTTGAGACAAACACAGCAGCAGAATATAGATGACTGAGATCTTTCATTGAGGGCTCGTGGGCAAGACATCTGTCTAGGCAACGTTGTTTGTTTCATTCCATTTCGGATTCTGGAAGCCGAGGCTTCCTCGCTAAGCCTTGTAGGCAGATTGCGGCCGCTTGAGACAAAAAAGAACGTCGACATTTCCCTTGTTGAGTCAGTCGTTGATTGACTACGTCGTAGCGTTGCCGTGCGTCGCCAATAACGGTTCTGGGGAGCCATCCACCACCAGACCATCAGACTTTCTTCATTGCCATTGCCCTTTGTGTGCCAAACGACCGAGGACTTTAGACGTGGTGGACAATTGTAATCCGGTCTCTCTGTCGGTCTTTCACCACTTTCCCATACGGCGTTAAGGTCTCACATGCGACATCGTCTGATGACGAAAGCGCAGAACTGAGGGTCGGCTCATCAGAGTGAGTGAAGTGTGAGTCTGATCGCACACCTGTAAACCTATGCGCTCGACCTCGTCTCTCTCTCTCTCTCTCTCTCTCTCTCTCTCTCTCTCGCAACAGAAGCCCGGTCGAGCTAAGGTCATGGCACCTTCGGCGTCGGTCTGAACTTTGAATCTTATGTGGAAGAGGCGAAAACCAGAAATGTTTATTCAACTTGTGACATTAACAACTTGCGAGACAACGGTGGCGGCTTGGCCCGTGCGATGATGGTATGTGGCGAATCCGAATAAGAGATGACATGTACACCCTTTACGACCATGGAACACCGTGAGCTCCCCGAAGGCTAGGTCCGCGGGCCCCCGGGTCCGGAACCACTGTTCCGCTTTTTGTTCCCCGAGACCTACCATCACGACGGAGCGACGGTCGCAGGCTCCTCTAATAAATTGAGGATTTGCACGCCAGGGTCGACAGCATTCCGGAAGAATTTTGGTTTCTTTTTCCTTGAGCTCGAAGGATACAGCTATGATGTTTCGCAGGATTCCCTCATTCAGGCTAATTCGGTTTGAGGTAACCGTGGCGTCGCTGCCTTGGCCTCTCTATTGGTGTAGCCGGTGGGATAGGGAGACAAACAGGGACAGCGTCTCACGTAAGATTCTGGAGTACAGGAGATTGAAGCAAATAAACTAGAAAACTTTAACAACGATAATTAGCTGTTGCTGATGTTGTAAAAAAAAACCCCGCGATGCATTCTATCTAACACACGTATACGTGAGTGACCTCGTCCGACATCACAGTCGTCGTGTGCAGCATGTCCAACGGCAAGCAAAGCCAGACGACAAGCGTCTTCGACGATCCCGGTGCCGCCGGCACGGCGGCCCAGATGCGCCTCAACGTCGTCATCCTCTTCATGGGCTCGCGCGGCGACCTCCAGCCGTCGCTGGCGATCGCCAAGCTCCTCCAGCGGCGCCACGGCCACCGCGTGCGGATCGCGAGCCACCCGCCGTACAGGGCCGCCGTCGAGGCCGCGGGCGTCGGATTCCACTCAATCGGCAAGACGGACATCAAGACCATGATGGAGAGGCGGCTGCTGCCGCGCGAGGAGCTGAACAAGCTCGTGCCGGCGATCAGGGAGGATTTTCGGGAGATGGGGGAGAGGTGGTGGGCCGCTTGCGTCGATGACCCCGAGGGCGAGGAGGCGTGCCACGGAGGAGCAGCAAGAGAGAGGGGGGCGTTTGTGGCGGATTTGGTCATGTCGACGATGCATGTCTACAACCAGACATCGGCGGCGGCGAGGCTGGGGGTGCCGCTGCATCTCTTCGGGATGAACCCAAGGATCTACTCGAAGGAGGTCCCGCATTCGCAGGCGGGGTGGGCGCTGAGGAACCCGAGTCGGGCGAAGAACGTCTTGTCGTGGTGGGTTCAGGATTTGATGTGAGTTCTTTCTTCTCCCCTGGTTTTACGATCCGGAGAGCGGGCAAGGGGAAGGGGGAGGCAGGAAAGGGGCCGAGGGAGATGTAGAGCTGACCGCAACTACAGGTTCCTCCAGACGATGAAGTCCGTCATCAACGACGTCCGGATCAACCTCATGGGCCTCGAGGCCATGTCCCCCGCCTGGTGGCTGAGCCAGTACAACCGGATGGGCGTCCCCTGCACGTACCTCTGGTCGCCGCTCCTGCTGCCGAAGCCGGCGGACTGGCCGGACAACGTCAACGTCTCGGGGTTCGTCTTCAACGACGTGCCCGAGGGGTACACGCCGCCCACGGAGCTGGTGCGGTTCCTGGAAGCCGAGGAGACACCGCCGGTGTACATTGGCTTCGGGAGCATGTCGTTTGCAAACACGCAGGAGGTGTTTGAGGGGATCTTCGAGGCGGTGAAGAGGGTTGGCGTCAGGGCCGTTGTGGGGAAAGGGTGGGCGAATCTGGACAAGGAGGAGGTTGGCAAGGGGGGCGGCGACGGCGATGGGAGGAGGGACATGTCGCACATCTGTATCGTCGACGAGGCGCCGCACGCGTGGCTGTTCCCGCGGGTCAGGGCCGTGGTGTGCCACGGCGGGAGCGGGACCACGGCGATGGCGCTGCGGAGCGGGAGGCCCACGCTCGTGGTGCCCGTTGCTGGGGACCAGCCGTTCTGGGGGACGAGGGTGTTTGGTGCCGGGTGCGGGCCCGAGGCCGGGTTTGACATGTCGGAGATGACGGAGGAGAAGTTTGAGGAGAGGTTGAGGGAGTTGCTCAAGCCAGAGTATGCCGCCGCCGCCGAGAAGTTTGCAGAGGTGGTGAGAGAGGAGAGGCCCGGGGAGGAGGTTTGCGTGGACCAGGTTGTGGGGACTTTGAGGGTGTATGAGAGGGAGGGCAGGTGCGTTGCTTATGATCGACGGCCTGCGGTCTGGAAGACAGCGGGAGGGCAGAAGTTGTCTGCCGTGGCGGCGCATGTTCTCGTCGAAAACGGAAGGGTGAAGAGGGAAGAGTTAAGGGCGCTGGATCTGGTCAAGTGGCCCGACCTGGTAAGCCCCGGGGACCCGGTTACAGGGCTGGTTCTGGGAATTAGGCAGACTTTTGGGAGTGTTGCGGAGGATGGGAAGAAAGGACACTGGGGGAAGTCGGGGATTCACGTTTTGAGAGGTAAGCTGGTTCCTTAGCCTTGGGCCTGATCGATGTGCTGACGATTTGATCTTGTCTAGCGCCTTTGACGATCCTCGCCGCCGTGACGTTCAGCCTCTTCAACCTCCTCGACTTCATCCTCTACAAGCTCGCGTCGCCGTTCGAGCCAAAGCTCTATGCAAGCAACCCGCGGCTGTACACGTATCCGAGGATGCTCCTTTTCCTCGTCTCCGCCCCGTTCATAGAGCTTTCGTCCATCGTTACTCGACCATCGGTTTTAGCACGGAAGAGGCGAAGCATACCACGAGTAGTGGCAGAAATCCCGTTGGCAGTCATCAGGACATTGTTGGCCCTGCTTAATGTCATTGTGGGGTTTGTCGGCATCACACTACGGCATCTAGAGATTGTTTCTGCGAGGGCAATGGGCGAGAGGCCGAGGCGGGATGTTGTTACCGAGGCGAGGGTGAGACAGGGGCGGATTGAAGCGGAGGAGCTGAGGATTGAGGGAGCTGAGACAGGGAGGGATTTGGTTGGGGATATTGTTCGGAGGTGGGATGAGAAGAAGAGGGCTTAAGCGTTTCGATCTTTCTTTACTTATGGCTATCTGTTGTACGGCTTAATTCGTAGGGAGAAAAGGTACTAGGTTCTATCATGGCGGCGTTACTAAATAGCTAAAACTGAATATAATAATAGTGGTAAAGTTCCTCCGATATGATAGCTCCGAGCCCAACTACACGTTTGGCTGATGTGTGCTAGACATTCGGTTACACGGCAGCAGTCTGTATACGTTAGGCAAGAATGTGATGAATATTCTCCGATACATGCGTCGTGCCATGTTATTTGAAGTCCTGCAGGCAGCCGCTCCGGGCCACGTCAATGTCTCGCTATCACGGCCCATGTCGTGATCGGTAGCACGGCTGAGCAACGTCGGGTCTGGGATATTTCCTGCCATGTGGCTTGCAAATGGGCTGTGTCACCCGATCGGTGTAGGATACGGATAGTCTGGGGAGCGTTGACCGTATCGGATCTTGTGCGGTCCGTTGGCCTAACTATTTCGAACTATGGATAATAGGGACGCAGGGGTAGTTTCCTTACTGTTAATGTTATTCTAATGTCGTACCGATTAGTAGTGATCCCCAGTCATGAAATTGCATCTGGAGATAAGACTCATATGCGTGGTAGGCGTCGATGCCGGACTCTTCAAATGATCAAACTGTCTTCTCAGATTCTTGGCTGGCGATAGCCTCTGGGGAATTCATATTGCTGTCAAGCTTTCATCCGGTCATTGCCAAGCCAGCTGGTAGCCGTGTCGTAACACGTGAGAAATTCTTATGATTTAGTAATACTCGTAATATTGTTAACTCTCTTAACTAAGATAAGAATAACAGTAAACATATTCCAAATAACGACGGCGTCCTACCGTAAGAACATAATTCTCATCAAACGCAATCATTGATGGCTACCTCTCCCCTGAAGCCAACTACCTTAAGAATCAGGCGTTCAGAGATCCCCGATAAGTGACCTGGAACGATTATTCGAGATTTACACACAATGCGACCTACAGTGTTTATGTTACACGAAACCTAAGAGAACGCGTTATCAGAGACCTCCATCTTTCTATGCCTCCTGCCATTAGCAGGCTTCGACTCCAGTAGCTCATTATAGCTGATAATAGCACATCAAGGATAAACTGTCATTAGAGAAATTGCACGGAGTTTCCGTCATTCCAAGCACCGGCGTTCTCCTTCCTTGAATCAGGCTTCGTCGTGGGGTTGTCCGCTTAGGGGGTTTATGCATCTAACAGATCGCCGATCCACCCCACCTACCATTTCTGGCCATGACGCCTGCAATGCTTAACGCGACCTCATGTGTTCTGCGCGACTGTCAATTGTCATCGCCAACAGTGCTGCTTCTACGTACAGCCTACCACCAACACAATCGCCTTTGCTGAGTACACACATCCGTAGAACGACCTACGCGATGAACACAACTCCATACGCCTCCAAATCCCTACGACGAAGACGCGGTCCTTTCGGCTGACCTCCATGACGCAACCACCACCCTCTGTCCGTATGGCCATTCCTTGTTCCGCGACCCTTTTGCTGACTTCCTTTTGTCGACAGACACCTACACCTCGCCGATTCCTCCTCTCCAAGCGACCATCGGCATCGCAACAGCAGACCCCTGGCAGCGGACTCCCAGTCTTCGCCGGCAGCCAGCGTTTCCAGACAACGCCACGCTTCGCCCCTCCATCCGCCACACAGCGACCGCCTTCGACACCTTTATTTCCAGGGACTTCGCGACCGTCTAGACATCGAGACCCTATTTACGATGCTGTGGATAGTTCTCCGACGGATGCGCCCGTCTCTGCGACGCGATCTGCGCCGGGGATTGGGACTCAGCGGCAGAATCATAGGATTGAGATCGACTCGGATATCGAGAGCGACTCACAATATGAGCAAGAGGATATTCGCCTACCACCCGCTGCTTTTGTAACGAACGACTCAATCGAGATTGAATCTGAGCCGCCTAGCGTGCTGCAGAGTGAGATTGAAGAGAGAACGCCAAAGAGAAGGCGGATATCGATCTCGCCAGCGCCGAGTTGGCACGATGACGCTCGGGAGGAAGTGGCTTTGAGTCCCCATGATGGGCACGTTATGAAAAACTACGAAGATGAGTATGGCGACGAGGAACTGCCCGACGCTGAGGACAAACTACCATCCGGTTTTGCTGCGTCTATGAAAGCGGAAGACCTGAACATCGCCGATCACCACGAGGGAGACGTACCGAAAACGCAGCCGACTTTCCGCAGGGCACCACGCTTCAAAGTTTCAGAAGTCGAAGCTTCTCGTCATGAGGGTCTACCAGAAGCCTTCTCACCGCAGAGACGCGGAGCAAAGTACGTCCCGGGAGGACTTGCGGCAGAGCTGCAGACTTGGCTTGCGGAAGTCAAGGGCTGGGCCGGCGGCGACAGACCAGCAGATCTTGTCATGACGATCGTTATTGACGAGTTGTGCGCTGGTAACAGGATGTATCTCGTCAGGGGGCGGAGAATCGTGGGCGATGGGGAGGAGAGTGAAGAGATCGCCGCGCGGCTGATGTTGGCTGGCGAGGGGCGGTTGACAGGATTAGGGCAGAAAGCTGCTGTACTTGTGGGAAGTAAAGTCGCGATTTCGCAGCCTGCGTGGGAAGTTGAGCTTGAAGGGATGCGATGGATTGTCGCATGCGACTGGGCGGTCTCGTAGAAGAGGATTTTTCTGAAATATGCACGTTTGCCAGTTCCAAGACATCAGCAACAGCCAACTAACAAACCAACACGATAAGTCAAATCTGTGAGTGGAGGTCATTCGACGCTTTGGTTTTCAACAGCACGCCCCTCATTAGCCAGTTTCTATTTCATTGAAGTATTCGTTTGTTTTAAACGACAAGGCCACCGCTCCTTTGTGGATTGTCCTGGCAGTTAGACCAGGTTAGGTAGACGTCCATTTGATTTCATACCAGGTGTCAGCGAAATTTGTATTGGGTTTGGACCACGAGGTTGACTGGACTTGATAGCTAGTGTGGAAGAACTAATCCAATCCTTTTTTCACTAAGAAAAAGTTACTACAATTCGCACTAGCTTTATCGTATATGATGAATTAAGATACTCTCAGCTAATGTTGCCTTCACTTTTCCCCGTCCAATGTCATTCTGACGCGCACCGCTTGATGCATAAGCTGGCCAGCTGCATGTGCAATCCTATAACCAATATCATCCATTCCAGAGAGCTCATTCGTCAAAGTGACGTGCTGCCCCACAAATATAATCAGGTCATCTCGCGTCGGCCAACGCGGCAGCTGCAAGTTGCTGCCAACGACCTGAACGCCAGCCAAGAAATCCCCTACCCGAATGTTTAAGGTGCATTGCGTATGAGGCAATGTCATCCGAAAACCCTTTGGAACCTTCAACATCATGACATGGCTGGCTTTCCGACCAGCCGCCTTCGCGTGGGCGTCCGCCGACTTGACTTGCCGGCCGGGTCTGCGACTCTACTCGGCCACCGCCGGTGCCAGCGTCTCGGACCCGCTTCGGATCCTCTTCTGCGGCTCCGACGACTTCAGCTGCGCGGCGTTGGATGCCATCAACGCCGAGAAGAAGCGCAACCCCGGACTGATCGAGTCGCTTGACGTTGTCGTTCGACCGGGCAAGTTGTCAGGAAGAGGGATGAAGAAGATTCGCGAGGGTAAGTGGCTTGACTCGCATCTCCTTCTCTTCATGAATGACTGGTGATGACACTTGAGCTGATGCTGCAGACTAGTGCCTTTGAAGAATCTTGCTGAGAAGCTCAAATTGCCTATTCATGAGAGGGATACATTTACTGGGTGGCAGGTACCGCGGCCCGTATCCCAAATGATTTTACAATTGTACTGACGCATACAGCCACATAACGATATCAACCTCATTGTTGCTGTCTCTTTTGGTCTCTTTGTGCCGCCAAGACTACTGAACCTAGCCAAATACGGTGGACTCAATGTGCACCCGTCCCTCCTCCCAGAGTAAACAAATTGTCACATTACCCCCTGAACGTGCTGTAATTGACACCACTCTTAGCTTCCGTGGCCCTGCACCGCTTCAACACACGCTCCTCCAGCGCCGCACCCACACAGGTATAACCCTCCAGACTCTCCACCATAAATCATTTGATCACGGCACCGTACTCTCCCAGACGCCGCTCCCCGGCATCCCGGTTCCGGAGAACTGCACGACGCAACGCTTACACGACATCGTCACCCCGCTCGCCGCCGAGGTTCTCGTCGAAGGCCTGCGGAAGGGGCTACACGTCCCCCCGTTGAAAGATGTCGGCTGGCAGCCTAACGAAGAGGAAAGACAGCAGCTCAACCATGCGCCCAAGGTCACGAACCATGACCGCCAAATAAATTGGTCCAAGTGGACTGCCGACGACGTCGTGCTGCGTCAGCGTGTGCTGGGACCAGTTTGGTGCTCGGCGTACCACCATGACAGCCAGAAAATTATGAGACTCAAATTCGGCGATACCGAGGTCGTTGAGCGTCCTGACCGGATCAACCAATATTATAGACGGCGCTCTCTGCGCAAGAAGGGGGAGCTTGCTGTTGAGGATATTCCCGGGGAAGATCAGGACGTCAAGTTCGTTTCGTGGATCTGGCAGCCAGAAGGCAAAACGCAGGATCGTGGGTCTTGGGTGGCTCACCGTACCCCTTTCTTCGAGGACGAGGACGGAAAAAGCATCCTAATCCCCTCTGCTGGTTCCAGTTGTCTCAAGCTGTCGACGATCACCGTTGAAGGTTCGCGGTCGAAGCCTGCAGTCACAGCGATCAGTGGCTTCGGCAAAGCTGTCAGGGATAAAGATGACGATAATAGCAGACCAGGTGGGATGGGCGATGACTGGGTGTCATCAATAGCAGGGGGTCTCGCACTAGCCGTATTCGACATCTAAACGAGTTTTGAGGGGAACTGGATCGGTGTCGTTGTATACTACTAACGTTTATGATATTAGAGGATACTATCCCAACTTAACACTTGACGGACACCAGTGTACTACGTAGTGTATATCATGATATTTACTTTCCAATCGGACGCCCAAACAACTACGCCCTCCATGGTAATGCTCTCACCATATCCTCAAGTTGTACAATATTTCGACGGTATCTCATGTCCAAGACCTGGCATGTCCTCAATCATTGATCACTTCTCGTAAGGGGTTTGGCAAATCAGAAGTGGTTATTCAGTAAGTCTGAAATAAATCATGAGCCATAGAGGCGCGAGCACGTCGTATCGGGTCAACCCAAGAGAAATCTCGTGCCTACTATTATTGTAGCGAACTCAATACTTCGGCACGTTCTGTCTTCTCATCATGAACATTACATCCGACGGATCCCTATTTTGCTCCAACTACATACGGCAGGAGCGATATGGAGCACCTTGTAACTCGAGTAGCTGCTCCTTCCTCGACAGCATTTTCCCTTTTTCCGATCAAAATAAGAAGGCTTGCGCCGAAATTCGTTTCTTTCCCTTCTCTCTCTTTCACCCTTCATCTACCAAAAACCATCTCGTCGTTTCCTTTCCTTTGCCCTTCACCCTTTCGCCAACACCCACGACACTCGGCTTTCGTCTTCCGCAAGGTACATCTACGTTCTTCATCATCTCAAAACCCGATCAGAAGTGAATATGAAACTGACAATTTCAAAAAGTCCAGCCTGGGCCTTCCCAATCACTCGGCCCACTTACTGTCCACGCTGGCCAGTCTTGGGTACGTCAAGGAAATCATGAAATTTCTCGAGACAGTCGACACTGCCGTCGCCCAGTTCAATGAATCCTCAGGAGAAGAATCCCCTCTTGTTGTCCGCCACCTGTCTGGCGAAGGATGCCTTACGGGAATCAAGATACTCAAAACCAAGTCAAGACAGCAACAGAAAGAGAGGGCAAGCGACAAACAGAGCCAACCGTGTTTTCCTGCAGCCCGGCACATCGATCAATCCACGCCGCAGTGCGAGGCATCCGCCACGACCTCGACAGCCAAACAGCCAGGCCTGTTCGTAAGCCAGTTTCCCCTGTCGCTGGAGACACCGAACACTTCTATCTTCCATCAATCATTGGCCCTATCGCCGGGGCAGAAGGGCTTTGCGGACACATTCTCCGGTCGTATCCCTCGAAACCCTCCAATGCCACGACCAAATGCGCCTTCTTCAAGTGACTACTCAGAGGCAGTCGGAAGTCAGCCTCATGCTCGACGAGACAAACTCATGCAACTGAGCAACTCCCCTAGTGATTCGGGTTTGAGCAGCAACGAGGAGTCCTTGGCGCAAATGGCCCTACTCCTCACACCACTGATGCCTTGCTCGAACGCCCTCAGCTCGAGTGAACACTCTCAGTCGGCAAGAGGCCAATTGTACAACCAAGAAGTCAGCTTGATGAACTCGGGCAGCTCCTTTGGCGACTTGGATTTAAGTGACTGCAATGTGAGCTCGTCCGACATTCCGCCCCAGATTGAACCATTTCACAGCATTGGTTCAGATGGTTCAGATGAGCTGCACCTTCCCAACATGCGAGGCCCGTCCTGGTCGCCGTTGACAGCACCACCAGCATCTCCACTTGCGCCAATGATCGACATCATTGACGAAGAGATCGTTCATCCTCGGGCATCTTCTCCTCAGTCGGCTTTATCAGTTGTACGACAGACACGTTGCCAAACTTCCGAGCTCGGGACGACCGCACAGCACAAAGAACTCAAGAATCGTCTACCTCACACCCCTCCACCTCGAAGATCTAGCAAACCCAATTCCCAAACTACCAAACGGCGGACCAGAGGACAGAACGGACGGGCTCACAACCATCGAGTTCGTCAGCGAGTAGCTCCTATGCGCTGGTCGCCAGTCGCACCGTGGTCTCCAAACAGAAAAGCGTCCTTCCATTACGACGTACAGCAGAGAATCGCTGCCGCCACTCATGGCACGTACATCGACAACGGTCTTCTCAAAGTCACTGTTGACTATTTCGACATCTAAATTCTGCTCTTGTCTTTGGCAAATCATGGAATGCGAACGAAACTTTTCGAACTTGCTTGCGAATCTTATTTATTGCGCCAGTAAGTTTCAAATCATGTTCCTATTTGCGGATCGAGGCCTTGACTTACAGTTCCAGTCACTTGCACGGGTCACAACAACTGAATATTTGACCAACCTTGGATGGCTTCTTTTGCGTTTACCATCAAAAATCTCTACGCTGATTGATTTCTTTCTTTACTTGGTTAGTTCCTCCCATTCACGTCTCTTTGGCTCGCAGTACTAACTGCAATTCGACGAGTTTTCGTATTTTGCTTTTCCCGTTTGACTCCATTTCCGCACCGTTCTTCAGTGCGAGGCAGGATTTGGCTTCCATCTCGACTTATAAATCCGAGCTGCCTCGAAGACTCAGGCTTGGACCAATGTGTTTCACAAGGACAGGAAGCGCGACCAAATTAAGAGATGCGGAGACCTCCGCGATACAATTGGGAATCACAGGCGTCTTTGGATTTGATCCGAATTGAATAGGACGATGGGACGCGGGTCAGATCACACACCAGCGAACTGGTAACGACTGTAACTTTCCATATTTTCTCTTTGCTCTACCAACATATTACCCTTGAGCCACTCATTACTTATGAATATGAGCATAGCTTGGAGCCCATCCAACGTAAGACTGACCTGTGTCAGGTCCACGTCGAGCCATCCGAATGAGTGAAACACTAAGATGTATCCCCAGCTAATCGACTGTGGTTTTGTACAAGACGCGCGCATGCACCAACATTGCAGCAAACGGTATCGGTCGCTTTCGCGTTGTTACTCCAGACCGACGACCAAATAGGGCCAGCGAAAAGGCTCCACCTCAAACAGTCAGCCCCTTTACATCAACAGGCCGACAACAACGCTGACGACAGCAGCCAAGCTGAGGGCGCCAGCAGCTCTGACACCAGCGGCGCCACTGTCGATGCCGTTCTGGCTGTTGTTGGCACCACCCTTGCCACCCTTGCCGGCCTTGAGTTGCTGACAAACACCCATGAGGGTTGAGTTGTTCATCATCTCGTTAAGCTTGGCCTCCTTCTTGGCGGCCTTGGCCTTGAACTTCTCGATCATGGTGGTGTTGCCGTTGAACTTCTCGTTCAAGGCGGTGTCGTTCTTTGAAAGAGCAATGAGCTTGCTACAAGTTGATGTGGTTAGCTAAAGTTCATTGCAGGGTTGCGTCTAGCGCCTTAGGGGTGGACCTACTTCAGCTTGTTCATCTGCTTACACTCTCCCTTTGTTGTTTTCGCTGAACAGTACTGAAGGAGAGTCTGGTTGCTCTGCAGTTCACTGAGCTTGGCCATGCCCTTCTGGGCCCACTGCTTGAGCTTGTCGGCCTTGGTAGCGTTGTTGTTGGTGACTTCGTTCAGGGCAGTCTCGTTGGCAACCAGCTTTTGCAGCTTGTCCATGTGCTTCATGAAGCGGCACTGCCCGTTCTCTTGCTGAACGGCGCGGACCTGGTCACAAGTTGCCATCAAGGTCGTGTTTTGCTTGGCCTGGTCGAGCTTGGGCTGGATCTCAGCCGCCTTCTTCTTAATGATGTCGATCTTCGTGGCGTTGTTGTTCGTGATCTCCGCCAGGAGAGTGTCGTTGCCGGCAATCTTCACCAGCCTCTCCCCCTTCAGGAAGCGCTTGCACTGAGCCTCTGTCGAGTTGCGGCCGCCTTCATTGTGGTCCTTGGCCAGGGCCGTGAGGGACAAGAGGGGCAGGAGGAGGAACGAAAGCTGCATGTTGACGGCTAATGGGGAGGAACTGTTATGCGCTGGTGGTGTTGGGGAAGAAAAGGCGGTCCGGCCGCAGTAAGGAAAGAAGAGTAATAAGAAGTGAAGGGATCTGGATAGGATGACCGCAGAGCGCAGAACCGTTGAGAGAGGAAATCGGGGAAGAGGCGGCCAAGTCTTATACCAAACCCTCCTCGACACCCCACGCAGATGGCCACCCACCATACCCTGTCGGCTTGCGACCGTCCGTGGATTCTCGTCCGATCACAAGCCTCCCCACCCCTCTACGGCACTCGCACGAAACCAGAATACCAAACGCAGACTGAACAGCAGAATGGCCGCCCGCCATTCAGCGAATCGCCCTTCAGATGGCATGTCCCAGCTCCCTCTTCCGCTGCGCGGCGACTGGCAAACAGTGTCCACTCGTACACAGTTTCGCGCTCTCGCTCTCTATTCTCTCTTCAGTAAGTACACGGCTGAGCTGGATAGCGAAAGAGAAACCCAAATCCCCAAATTGTAACGACTGCTAACCTAGATAGCCCTTGACGAGAACCACACAGTGGCCTTGGCTCGAGCGCTGTTTCTCCGTTGTGTCTATCTGTTTGATCTCACGGCAACACCTGCCGTCAACAAATCAAATCGTCCATGGTTTGAGTCTCAATCACGCGTTACGAAACTGTTATCATTGGCAGTTTATTTTCTCTTTTTTCCTTTGTGCAGTTTGTTACACGCTACCAACCTGACGTGTCCTCCCCCCCGCCCCGGAAAGTGGGCGCGAGGTCCCAGATCTGATGTGAAGAAACATCACGGACTCCTGTCTCTCACTTGAGCTCGATGTTGTCGAATGACAGACGCATTTACCCACGGCAGATTGGGGATGTGGCATCTAGCTGCCGCAAAATCACTGCGACATGTGTTCCTCGTCAGTATCTTTAGTTGCCTCAAGATGCGGCTCAAACGGCACGTTTTGGCAGGCCCCCTCTTTCTCCAACGTCAATCCCGGCACCCACGCATTGTCCGTTTCAGACATCCCAGCCCGGACGCGGCGAAACACTGTTGATCGATCGACAGCACGACCAAAACCATGGAGAAAACCAGGGTCAGCTCGTCCATCGTGCCGTCTCGGTCTTCAGGCTTGCCCCAAGTCTAGGACCAAAAGGACCAATTGCTGCGGTCGATTGCCTCGCTCTCTTGGTCTTTCGCCTCCGCTCCTTCAACCACTCTGGTCCACTCACTTCACTCAGCACTCCCAGCCGAGTTCTTAACCCCGGAAACCGATGAGTCCATTTTTGGACTACGGCGGCAACGTTCGGTTCAAGAACGTTGCAGACACTCTCGAACTCTGAGGAGCGGCGGCAGAATGCCCATCAAATCTCTGTGTGCCAAGCGGATGAGAGCGCGATGTAACACAGCGAGCAGATCCAAACGCACATCCCATCCTGCTTGCCTTGGCGGTTCTCGCTACCAAGCTTCTCGAGTACATACTTCTTCACGCCACTTAGATCAAATGACTAGCCCGGCGTAGATTAGCCTTGTGTCTTGGCAATTGCGGCTCATTGCGGTATCGTGTCGTGTTTTGGGATCTTGGGACAGAGGTCTCGAGTTGACATCTCGTTCTCTCAACCTGAGATCACAATCCTCCAACGGGACGCCGTGCGAAGGGGCCTGGAGTAGAGGGTCTTCTTCTTGGCCGGAGCGTCAAAAAGGGGTCTGTCTGTTATCTGGTCTATTCTATCCCGGGGGTTGACGGGACCCTCACACGAGCCTTCGTCGTATCGTGCATCGTCCTCTTGTTGTCGGACCTAACCAACAGCGGCTTGGCTTGTTCCTCCACAACCTTTTCATCTCGAGCCCAGTAGCGGGCGAGAGGTGAGGGGTCTGTTGTCGTCTGGAAAAATTAATGAAGACGCCCTCTGTGTCATCCATTCGCCTCTGGTGCCGTTTGGCTGCATCAGCATCAGCATCGCATCAGCAACGGCAGCATACACACGCAAAAACATCGCTGCCGCTTCGGCAAAATTCCTGCGCTTCAGCCGTCGGCGGGAAAGAAGCCCAAGAATGGGGCAGATTTTCTCTGTCCCACTAGCAACCTTGGCCGTAGGGCTCTTTTTTGTGTGGGCAAGGGATGGCTAGGAGCATACGTGCGTGCGTGCTTCCGCTGTTGCATGCTGCAGGTTTCCTGATGCCCGTGATCGACGTCCCCACGGCGTTTCTTCTTGGCTATGTGAGTCCGCTCACACTTTCCCCATGTTGCGTCGTCTGCTAGGCGAGAACAGAGCCTCCCATTTGGCTTGGCATTGCTTTCCTACACTGACAGTGTAACACCGTATCGAGACGGTGCAAGGCAAGCCAGGTGCGCGCGCGCGCGCACACACACACACACACACACGTATGGCTTCTCACATACAACAGAAGGTAAAGCAGGTTGGGGCATCTGGCGACGCAAGGCGAGACCAAGACAAGACGTGTGTCAAGTGGGCAGACCACGGGGGCAGAGGGAGCGAGTCACGCACAAGAGAAGACACGCATGCAACTCCCCTCGAGAACCCAAGGAACCTTGCTCGCCTGTCCGTCGCCAGTCGGAGAAATAAAAGATGACCCTTTTTCCCCATCCAGAAACACTTTCCTCAAGACGGGTGGGAGAGTAAGAAGCCCGGGTTCATGGATCTATCGGCTACGATATGGCCGGACCTGGCACGACCTTCCCTGCCATGACCCCACACAGGGAGTACCAAGGCAAATGGCTGGGAGTGAGAATGAAAAGGAGAAAAGGAAAAAAAGTCTTTTTTTTCTTCTTTTCTTTATTTTGCGTTCCTGCTTGAGTTTGAACCGAACCGATCCTGCTTTAGTGCGTTACGTTCGCAGCACGAGAGTTCCGACGACCGGCATACATGAACACGCACATACACGCACACACGCATACACGTACACGTACGCAGGCGCCGCACTAGGGAAGCATATACGTGATGGTATGAAGTGAAATCAAAAACTGGAAAAGATTGTACAATTTAACTCGGTACGCCTAATGGGGTTCGTTGTCCCTCCGCGTCAGCTCGTCGGGAGAGGCTCAGAAGACAGAACTCAAGAAGGGAGTCAAGGAGAACCCAGAGACGAACGGTTTAGCTCCAACATACGCTTGCTGGTTCTCTCTCTCTCTCTCTCTGTCTTTCTCTCTCTCATAGGCTTTCGGACTCGTTCAGGCCAACAGGCCGACTAAACCGAGCGATACAACCGGTTAATGGATACTAAACTTTTTTTTTATTTTTTTTATTTTAAAAAAAGGCCGAAACCAAGCCAACCCCTCTCCACCCTCCCGTGCGTTACCCAAAGACCTCAATCATGAAGTGGTACTCAATCTTGCTCCCGTCGTGCCGCCCCCGCACCGTGAGTTGCCGGCACTTGTCCGCCAGGATCTCCCCGACGACCGGCGCTCCGCAGTAAAACACCCCGACCTTGAGCTCCTCGTCCTCCTCCTCGACGCCCCGCCTGGACCTGTCATTGGTGCCGCGGGAAGTGCCGTCGATTTCGCCACCACCGGCGCCGTTGCTAGCGTCTTGTTGATCCCTGTTCTTCTCCTCCTCCTCCTCGCCGTTCAGGCCCCCCTCGATGGCGCCCGCGTTCATGTTCTTCCGCTTGCTCGCCCTGAACCTCCTCATGTCCTCGTAGTGCCTGTCCAGGATGGCGTCAAAGTCGGGCCGGCCAAAGTGCGTGGGGTTCAGCAGCCCCGTCAGGGGGCTCTCCGGGTGCTCGTCGGTGCGATGCATCTCGAGCAGCCAGCGGTAGACGTGGGTGACGATGTCGCGGCGCTTCTGGGTGACGTGCGTGGCGATGCGGATGTCGAGGTGCTGGTCGGCGCCCTCGTACTTGCGGTGCCAGTCCTGGCTGCGCGAGACCGAGTTGAGCAGGTCGGCGATCCAGAGGAGGTAGTTGCGGTCGCGGACGGTCCAGTGGAAGTCGACGCGGCGGTAGTCGGACGCGAAGGTGAAGGATTCCGAAGGGTTGGGGGGCTTCTTGGGGTCATTGGCGTCCGGGGCCGCCGTCGCTTCCGAGCCCTTTCTCTCCGAGCTGCCGTTCGTCTTCTTCTCCGCCGTGACGGTCGTCTCCGAGTCGTGACGGTGTTGATGCTGGTGGGCGTGGTGGTGCGTCGGGCCGCCGTGCTCCTCGTCGTCGCGGGCTTGCAGGTCCGCGAGGATGCCCGAGAAGGGGGTCACGCCGATGCCCGATCCCACGATGATGGTGTGGCTGAAATCGTAGAAGCGCTGGGCCGGCGCGCCAAAGGGGCCGTTGACGCCCACGTCGATCTCGGCGGTCCCCGAGTCCCCCCCCAGCCCGCGCAGCTGCTTCGTCCAGTTGCCGTCCGTCTTGATGTGCAGCTGGAACTCCCTGCCCTTGCAGATCGAAACGGTAAAGGGGTGCCACTGGAAGGTGCTGAGCTTCGGCACCTGCAGGAAAACGTACTGGCCGGCCTGGTACTTCCAGATGCGCTCGCTCGGGATCGTGGCGGTGATCTCGACCGTCTCGCCGTCGAGCACTTTGAGGGTCGCCTTGATCCTGTGGAAGCCCGTGCCGATGCGGACGACACGCTCGACGAGGATGAGCAGCGTCGGGAAGGCGAGGAAGTAGCCAAACATGGGCCACTGCAGCAGATGCGCCGTGCCGTGGGCCATCATGAGGCCGATGATGGGGTACATGAGCAGGTGGCCGAGCTGGAAGACCTCGTAGTTCCAGTTCCGCACCTTGGGCAGGCTCAGCAGCGCGAGAATGTAGAAGGAACCCAGCGCGGCGATGCCCGTGGCACCGGGCAGGGTGCGGACGTACCCGACGTACGGCCGCGGTACCATGTCCGGGCCGAGGACCTCTGCGACGCGGTCCTGGTTCTGGGGCCGGCTGCCGTGGTAGAAGGAGCCCGTCAGGTGGCCGATGGCGTGCAGCGTGGCGAAGACCAGCGCGGCGATGGAGATCTTGATGTGGAAGGACTGGCTGAGGTCCCAGTTGATGAAGCGCGAGACGTAGTAGGAGCGGCGCATCCAGGTGGAGAAGTAGCGCGACATGCTGAGCAGGAGGAAGAAGAAGGTCATGTACAGCATTCCGGCGGACGTCTTGGCCATGACGACGCCCCAGCCGAAGGCGGCGCGGTACTGCGTCTGGGTCACGTATTTCACGCACTGCCAGATGCCGAAGGCGAGGGTGCAGCCGACGACGAGACCCAGGAAGGCGATCTCGGGCCCGTGGACGGCCCAGTAGGCGCGCAGGCGGCGGGACAGGCGGAGCTTGCGGACGTAGTCCTTTTGCGAGTCCTCCGAGTCCTTGTCCTGCTTCAGGGAGGGGATCTTCCACTCGCGGACGCGGGCGGCGAAGTCGTCGCGCGGGATGCGGTGGGAGCGGCTCCGCTCGTCGGCGGCCGGGTCCGAGGTGGTGCCCGGGTCGGAGCCGGGGAGGCCCATGATGGTGCGGAGGAACTCATGGCGGAGGCGGTTCTCGTCGCGCGAGTGCTGCTTCGATGAAAAGTCCTGGGGCTGCTCCTTCTTTCTGATGACGTGGTGCGGCTTGGCCTGGTTCTGCGGGGCGAGCTCGTCGTGGGCGGCGTCGAGCTTGGCTTCGACCTCGTCGTAGTCGATGTAGCCGTCGTCGTTGTGGTCGAGGTCGTCGAGGAAGGAGTTGATCTCGTCTTCGGTCAGGTACTGGACTCCCTCTTCGGGGTTCGTGACAGGGTGGTCAACGGCAGCCATTAAGGCTTGTGGTTAGTATGCCCGTGTGGGTTTTGACTCTGGGGGTCTGTTGATGAGAGACGGGATGGGTGTCTGTGGGACGATGATCCTCCCGGGAAGGGGGGAAGGGGAACAGGAGACGGCGGTCCATGATGTTTTTGTACGAAAGCTACGAGCCATGGGCCAAGGGCGGCAGGTCACGGTCATTTTCACTTGGCTGCTTGGCGGTGATTTCCCCTTAATTTTTTTTTTGTCCTGTGGTGTTTGTCGCTAGGCCCATGGTGTTTTTTTTTCTTTCGGTGGACCGCGTCGTTGTACGTCAGCCGGGGATGAGCCAAGCTTCTTAGTGGTTTGACGCGGGTGGTGCGCAATACCAAGCAATACCAAGACCTGGCTCGCAGCCGCCAGCATGGGCTCCGCGAGCCCAGGGAGCAGAGAGGTGAGATCATCACTCAGTGATCATGGTGCCGCCTAGAGTCTTCGTACAGGGCTCGTTACAGACAAAACGGGTGATGGCATGGCTGCATTGCGGCACGGCAAACAGATCCCAAGCCGCAAATGCGGTAGGCCATGGACGGTAGCGCGCGTTCTGTCGGAGGTCTGGGCCGCGGGATGGTCTCAACCGGTCTGCGCTGGCAGCAAACTCTGAAGCCGCAGGTTTCCCTTCCACCATTTGCTGCTGGTGCTCTGGGTCTGGGTCTGGGTCTGGCAAAATGCCATGCAATTTGGGCCTTCTTGGCTTTTTCTTGGGGTTGGATTCCCCGTCGTCTGGTGCTCGAGTTGAAGAGTCCGTCGTCACTATCTGCTGTCATTTGCAGGAGCTCTGATTGGGTGAGATAAACAAGGTTTGGGCCCGATAAGCGGTGGCTTGTTCCCTTCATTGGGTTCTGCGTGATCGTGACGCACGGGCCAATGACGTCGACACCAAGGCACCGGTGCTGGGTTCATTGGGTGTAAGCGAGTTGGCTGGCTTGCTGCTGCGACCCCAAGAAAGACGGTGCCGGTTCGGTGACAGAGGCCCAGACCAGGACCCCTTCGCCGGGGCCTCCCGCTTCACGGGTCCGGCATGTGCCGGCCGTCTGTGCCCGTCCCTCCTCGCGCCACGGCCATCGCGCAGCTGCGTTGAGTGTCCGGGTAACATCAAGACAAAAACGCCTTGGGAGCAAACAATTCGGCAGTTGTCTAGCGTTTGCGCCAGCCGTCGATGGGCGTCCGTTCTGGGAGATTTTTTGCCCCATCACCGTGTGTCATCCCGACAACTGGCCATCCTGGAAAGTGCCGTGCGAGGGCGACAGGAACTCCCGAAGCTGACAGCGCATCTCTCCAGCAGGCTCGTCTCCCGCCCCCAAAATCTCTACATTTCTATTTTAAACCACCCGCCCTGCAACTGCTAGTGTCCCCCGAGGTCCATTCATCATCCTTTCTCGGCCGCTAGCGATGACTGTCGTTGTGGGGAGGCTGGAGCGAACAGAAGTGTCCCGTCTGTCCGTCAGCCCAGCAAGCACCCGTGGGCGGTGAACCCAAGGGTGGCTGTGCATGCTGAGCAAGGACTCGTATGTGCTTAGATAAGATGCCTTATCGACACATGACATGAATCAACGAGAGGATGAGCTTCTAGAGTGCGTGGAGTCCTACGCATAAGTCCTAGAATTCTATAGCCCAAAGGTCGTGCATCGCGGCAGCAGCACGCTGTAACAAGCACCTGGTGCCACTGTGGCCGCCGTAGCCTGGAGTGGGGCCTCCGCATCGCATCACGGCGGCCTGCGATGCGGGCTGAGACCGACTTCGGGCCCTTGAATAAGACCGTCTTCCCCTCGAATAAATTTTCTACAGATTACCCATCCTCTCACTTGCCAACTTTCTGGAAACAGCAGCCTTTCCAGAAACATTAAGCAAAGTTTTCAAAAGCGATACGGCTGTTCTACGGTCCTTGGAAGGCAGTAACAAACTGCACCATCGTGAACAACCCGACCCCACTTCAGCAGGCAGGGGACCAAAAGCACCCCCCGCCAAGCAATCGCAGCCCACACCACCGCCTCACCTCACCGCACCGTAGGTACCACCACCCCCCCAAATCGCCCGATTTACCCCGCCATCAGCCATCGCCGTCGGGAGCCTCACCTTCAGCCCGACCAACATCACCTCACCCTCCCGCCACAACCAAAATAGACGTCTCAAACATATACACACCAAAACAAACCGCAAATCTCACACCTCCACCCCCAACCCAGAGTGTCACAACACACACGCACACACACACACACACACACACACACAAAAAAGAGGAGAAAAAGAGAAAGAAAAGCAAGAAAATGGCAACCCCGACAAAGGACCGCATCACCTGCCACGTCCTCGACACGTCGGCGGGCCGCCCCGCAAAGGGCGTCCGCGTGCAGCTCTCGACGTCGGCGCCCGGCGTCGCGGGCACCCTCAAGGAGTTCGAGTCCCTGACCGACGACGACGGCCGCGTCAAGGCCTGGCTGCCCTTCTCCTCGGCCACCTCGTCCGGCGAGGTCCCCGTCTACACCCTCGAGGACGTGCTGGGCGAGATCAAGGGCCCCTCGCGCTGGACCCTGCGCTTCGACACGGCCGCCTACTTTGGCGGCGACGACAAGACCTTCTTCCCCGAGGCCGTCGTCGTCTTCACCGTCCAGGAGGGTCAGCACTACCACGTCCCGCTGCTGCTGAGCCCCTACAGCTACACCACCTACCGGGGTAGCTAGAGCTGCTGCCACGTGGAGCCTCGGACGGGGAAAAGAACCTTGCCGGGGGGAGGGGGAGAGGAGACTAGCTCCAGGAGAAACTATCGGATGAGACGAGAAGAAAGAGGCGCATTGTAAAGAGTGATTCACAAGCATGCAGACAGGGAGGAAGGAGAGAGAGAGAGATATCCAGTGTGCAAGAAACTTGCAACGTGATGATAGAATTATGGGAATACTGGTTAACGATAGTCTGCTCATCGTCCCTAGGATTCATGTCCCATGTGAAGGGACCGTGTCCCGCCCAGCCAATCCGGCTTCGACGACGATAACGATGATAAAGTGTGAGGATGAACACTCCTCGCAATGCATTTTGTTGCCATCCCATTGCTCCCTTAACCCCCCCAAAGTACAACCCCGACCCACCGATCCCAGCAAAAACCCAAACAAACAAAATAAAATAACTCCGCGCTTGCGCTGTAAGTGTCTGTTTTACAATCTTTTCGGCCGTTTCATCGTGCGTGGCACATCGTGTCGATAGTTTGCCGCCTAACCCCCGTAACCCCCTCATCTTCAGAGTGTCCAAAGGGCGCGGGGGAGACGGGGGGTGCGCTCTGCTCTACTTCCGCCAGCCGAGCTTCTTGAACAGACTGTCCCTCCGCCCGCTGCTGCTCTGCGCCGACATGACGGGCGAGAGGTCGCCGCCGCTGTGCGAGAGGAAGCTCTCGGCGCCGTCCTTGCTGTAGCGGCCGCCGGCGGGCAGGCTGAACTGGCTGGCGTTGGAGGGCGCGCCGGCGTCGAGGATGGCCGAGGCCTCGGTTTCCGTCAGGGCTTCGCTGCTGTAGAGGGCGGCCATTTGCGGGGTGATGACGCCGTGGCTGATGGTGCGCTTGTGCTTCTGCAGGAACGACCGCCGTGTGCGGGCCATTACTCGGTGGCCGCTGATGTCCTCTTGCGAGATGACGGCGTTGGGTGACAGGTTGGCATCGGGATGCGGCAACGTGGTGTTACGTTCTGGGGGGTTGTCAGTATTGGGGTTGATTAAACAAAGAGCAGTTGAAGTGGATTGGTTGACTCACCTCCGTTGAAGGGTTCAGGAAAGCCGGTGTCCCGAAGGCTAGCCTGGCTCTTGGTCGACGGGCTCCGTGGTGCGTTGGTCATTGTGTGAGGCTCTGCGAGGAGAGATGCGATCTTAGTTTATTGTGGGGGGGGAAATAATACGCAGTAGATCAACGGGTATGGTGTGGTAGTATAATGTGGTCAGGCAGTGGTCGCAGCGGGGGTTATTCTGCAGGGCTGATATTCAATGGAATAGCGGTCGGGGGGTATGGTGGTAAATATGGAAAGGCGGCGGGGGGCAAAGAACAAGAGGGAAAGGAGAAGCCGATCTCTCTTTGTGAGTGGGTGATGGTTGTTTGGATAAACTGGAATTTTGAGGATGAAAGAAGAGAGGGAAACAAAGACGGGGATAAGTGCTAGGTGAACGTTGAGGCAAAGGGCGAGACGCCGCCGGGATTCCGTGGTCGTCGTCCCCGTTCGGTGTTGAGGTTGCCGTTTGATCCTTTAGCGTCTTGGGCAATTACGAATCCCCTCCCGAAAAAAGCGAGACCAGCTAATGAGACCGGCAAGCCCAGGAACGAGACGAGAGCAGTAACGGCGGCAGCGGCAATGAGCAAATGAGAAAGCGAGACTCCGCACTGGTAAGAAAAACCCCCTTTGGGAACTGCACTTCAGCAACCGCAAGAATGGGCCGAAGAGGGGAGACGGGGGGGAGGAGAGGATGGGCACGGTATTTAGAGCAGCAGGTTGCAGTCAAGAGTCGGGTGTGGCCACTGGCCTATGCGCCGCATCTGGAAACACGTAACGCTGTTCCGCCTCTCGGATTCTGTGCGGTGGTGTATGGCTACAAAGTGCTGACTTGTGTTTCGCTCTCGCTCCATCGCTGACTGCTCCTCGCTCGGCCTCGGCCTTCCGCTTGCAAAGACAAGACGAGGAGGGAGGTGGTCAGAATGTGCAAAACACCTGGCCGCAGCAGAGCAGCAAGCAATGGCAACGAATGACTGGGACCGGCGGGGGTCGGCAAGGCAGAGAGCACTACACTCGCTGCAGAGACACAACCAACTCTAGACGGATACCTTTCTTTCTGTTTGCTTGGAGGACAGGCGGCTTCTACACAAGGGCATCTGGGCACAAGAGAGCCTGAGAGGCTGGGATGACCTGCATGAGGGACTCGGCCACGCCAATGCACACACAGAAGTTATGACGATTGGTGTCTGGCTGTGTCATGTTTCGAACTTTGATCATGCCACACTGTTCTCCATGTGTCTCGTGGGAAAGCTCCCAACGTTTCCAACAAAAAGGGAAAGGATAGGAAGTGCAGGGCAAAACTGCAAAGGTAAAAAGGCGTGACTCGGGCGGAGGAGCCTCTTGTTCTGGAAGGGATGAAAAAAAGAGAAAGAAAAAAGAGGCACGGGTACCCCGGCTGGCGGGCGGACTGTTTCCTCTCTGCTGGATCGTGGGACGATGAGTGGTGGGCAGAGGGGATTTCCGGGCACGGGAGTGATGAGGGAGTGGGCTTGGAAGAACGAGAAAACGACCACGACCACGACCACGACACACAACGACGGGAATGGAGCCTGGAAAGACACAGCGGACAAGGGAAATTCGGCATGGCTTACCTTGGTCGGCGTATGCCATTGGTGCAATGCGTGCCGATATTCCGCTCGGTTGGGGAGAGCAGAGGCGTCAGCGGTGGAACCCTCCCTGAGGATCCTGTCTTGGGCAGGCGGTAGGACAGCGGGGAGTCTGGGCAGCGAGAGCGCACCGCAGCGGAACTTCGGGTTCCAACTCGGGCTTTTCTGGGCAGAGAGGACTGAGAGACGTCTGCCTCTCTGCTGGGCGGCTGGACTCTGCGGCGAATGGCAGCAACACAATGACGAAGTCGAGGGGTCCCGATGTCTCCACTGAACAAGCGCGCGGTAGGGGATTAAGCTGATTTTGCGGAAGAAGCAAAGCGTCGAGAGTCGAGGATGATGAAACGGTCTGCGGGGATGGAGGAGGGAAAAGAAGAACGGCGGGATGCAAGGTTCGTGAGGGTTGACTTTGTAAGAGCGTCCGAGGTGTGCGAGGAGAAGAGGAAGAGAAAGTCGCGTGTGGCCGTGGATGCAAATAAAGTCTACTACGGTCGATGGTCGTCGGCGTTCGTGGGCCGTGATTGAGAGTTGACGTGCCCCTCGTTATGCTGCGAGTCTGCAAGTGGGGATGGGTGATGACATTCGGTGCTGGTGTCCAAGGGAATTCCTGTACGGAAGTCACGAACGCACGGTAGGGCGGCATCCATGTTGTTTATATCGTGGAGGCCTATTGCCGCATGCCACCGCACTGCACCGCACCGCATCATGCTACTACCTGGCATTACGAAAGAGTGCCAACTTGTGGTGAGTGAGTGAGAGGTAAGTACGGCAAGGAGCTGACGATCCGCGTACCGTCTTCGAAGCGCCCCCGCCAGGTGAACCCGCAAGGTCGGTCATATCCGTCCGTGGCTTGCTTGCAGCAAAGACCACACTTGACCTCAACAGGGCAAGGACACGTTGGGTTTAGCGTTGTTTGACCCCAGTCTAGGTTCGCCGCCCAAACCCACGATCCCATCAGATCGCAATATGACAGGTGGCCGGCAAGCATCCGTGAACTCTGCTCTCTGATCGTACTGTAGTTGCGTGTTTTGTTCTCTATCTTTTCTCATCATTGTCGACTCATGAACCAGGCCGGTTTCCCGAAAATACAACAAGAGAGAAGGGTACGACGGAAAACATCTTTTCGCTGCTGGCCCAAGCCAATGTTGCGACGATGGCTGTTCGGCACTTCGCTACTCATGTAACTCAGAAACCTGTCCAAGCATGGCAACGATAGACCCTCCTCCTGGGATATTCGTTGACAGCTTTGTTGCGGTGTTTTTCTTGTTTTTTTTGTTTTTCTCTTTGAGAGGTAACCTAAAACCACCCCGTTTCCCCGTACTTGGACCGCAACCGAGAGTATCCGGCCAATCCTCACCTCGTCAAGAACCCCCGTCTCCTCCAACTTTTAGCGTTCCGATGATCCAGCGATGCCAATCAAACGGCACCGTGGGCTCGCTCGGTGTCTCTGGAGTGTCTCGCTGTTGGCTCCCTCACTGGTCCAGCGCGGCAACTAGCTACTGCAGAGCAACTCCTCTGACCGACTTGAATGAGACGCTCATCCTCCTGACTTGCTGACCGCCGCCACTCCTGTCGTTCTCGTCGTCCAGTCCCCAAGCCCCCAACCGTCCACGTTTGCCCTGAGCCTTGGCACAGACCCGACCGGTCTACCCCGGCTCAGCCCAGCCGGAAGGACGACACCTTAAAATCCAATTCTATGCTTAGAATCTATTTCATTTGCAGATAACCCTAACGAGAGCCTGAGTCGGCATCCTACCCGTACTGACCACTAGGAGCACAGTTGGTTGGGACATTCCAGCAAGATGCACCTTATTTGAGGCCCCGAGGAGGTACGCCAGAAGGGCCTGAGCACCGCAGATTACGACGCTGTAAATGAAATGACCCCGTCACTTGGGTGTCAAAAGCTGCCCGTGGCCTTCGAAGTCTCCACTCGAAGCATTCTGCGCCATCTCTTTACAGCTGGAAGCCCCCCCTCCCCCCTTCGCTGAAATACCCCCCGCGCCCCTGTCCCTGTCGCCCTGCCTCATCTAGCAATCGGCACCAGGGCAACTTCTAGCGGGGAGAAGAGAGAAGCAAGGCTTTGGCGGGCGGAGGAAGAGGGGAAAAGCGAGCGGCGACGGCGACGGAAGTGGGTCCATCCGGAGGACCCTGACGACCTGAAAGGCGGAGCTACGGAAAGGCTGCGCCCTGCCCGTGATTGGCCGCTGCGTACCCGTGCCACGCCAAAGAGCGGGGCCACCTTTCCGGCATTGTGATTCGACCAGATTGGCCCGCCGCAGTGATGCAGGCCCAGACCAGCCACAGCATTCGCGTTACGCGGCCTCCGATCTCTTGCTGGAAACAGTCTTCGTCGATTGTTGGATGATCCGTCGTCACTGGGTCACAGTGGGCAAACTGGCAAGACTGGGATAATGGGCGCCGAGGGGCAGCGCCGGGTAACTCGAGCTTTCCCCCTCCTCGCTTGTGGGAGTTGACTGATGATTACCGCCGCCGCTCCTGATACATCTTGAATCTTCCAGCAAAGGAGCGCCCCCACCCCCTCGGCGTCGTCGTCTCCACGGCCACAAATCCCGTCGCTGCTGCCGTCACCACCCGCCGCGGACCCTGTTTCTTTCTTTCGTCTCTTTATTCTTTGCCATTCGGGATTCTATATCCGTGTCGTGATGGGATTGGCTGAACTAGAGAAAACCTGGGGGAAAGACGTCTGGCATCCGCGACCCGCCAAATGGCATGTTCCTGCAGACTGCGGTTCACTCGCACCACCTGAAGAATCCGCAGATCGTTGCCCAGAACCTCGCTAGGCCGATGTTTCTTTTGGGGGCTGGCCCCACGATTCGATTCCGATGGATGGGCTCGGCTGGCATGTTGTCCCGTTCCCAGCTGTCCAACCTAGGTGTCTCGTAGTCTTGTAGTCATGATCTGGCATTCCCTAGCCACATCATCAATGATTGCGTTCCTAATGTCAAATAACCTCTGATAAGATACTGAGACATGGATCAAATAAGCTCGCTAGTGTTCTTCGTTGGAGCTGGCCACATTTTATCATGGTCTGGCCGTCCCACCGCAGTGTGTGAACCTATTCGGATTTCCCTCTGGTACGCGGGTATCTAAGCATTGAATTTCACCCATTCTCTCCCACTATCAAGCTCGGCAGACCGGACTACGCAGATTTGGAATGTTCAGCGCCATCCACCATTAATCTTCTCCGGCTTCGCTATGTGCCGAAATGACCCGCCGATGGGCCCAAGCTACCCTCTGCTTGAACTCCAGATTTGGCAACCCTCAAATGAAAGCGAACGCCACGGCACCTTCCGAGGTATCGTGGACCTTAGACGAGCCCCCCGGAGACCAGAACCATCATTCTACCTCCCAAAGAGCGATTGAGGCGACTGTCCACCACTCGTGCGAACCTCAAAACGGCCCCTGTTGGCACGGGACCGCCGCGACGTGCCATCTGCCCTGACACCGAGTACAGATCTTCGCGCTGCAGCCCCCGCACCAGATCAGCTCTCGTTTCCAGTTGTCAACCATGATCCGGCGCCGTCGCTGGCACTTCACGACCGGGCACGTCACCGTCGACGCCGTCCAGTCGCCAAATTTGCGGTCCCACCTCCTCTTGAACTGCTTGTCGAACAGGTGGGTCGCGTGGCCCGGGAACACGCTCGCCGCATCGCAGCACCGTGGCCTCCTGGTCGACTCCTTCAGCATCGAGGCCGAGAACCGCGCGTGGATGCACCCGTCGCAGAGCCGGTGGCCGCACCGTAGGAGCTGTAGAGGATCGTCTGTCTCGTTCGCAGACGAGCCGCAGCTGTGGCACTCCAGCGCGATGGGTTCTGATATCGACGGCGGTTCCTCCTCGTCGGGGTTTTCTTCTTCGGGTTTCTGAAGAGTGGATGAGCCATCTTCCGTTGGCGCATCCCCTGGTTTGCTTGGTTCCCCCTCCTCCTCCTCTGATTCCCAGACAACTTCGTCGCATACCGTCTCGGCGTAGCTCGTTAGTCCATCGAGGTATTCTTCGAGCCTAGCGTTCGTGCTCCATGTTGGACCCTCCCCAGGAAGCGAAATCCGAAGGTGCTCGATCTCCTCTAGGATTCTCTCCGTATCATTTTTTATGGCAGGGACAGTCTTGGTCTGATCTCGGATGACATTTGTATCATTCTTGATACTCTTGGCCAAGGTCCTTGATTCTTTCATTAGTATCCGCCAAGACGATATCCTTCCGGATCCGACTCACAGAGTCACTGTTTCGACAGTTAGGCTCAGCGAGCCCCTATATGCCTCCAAACCCCTCCTTAAAGCCTCTACCTCCCTCTTACCGTCAATCGCCCATCGTAATGGGCCTATCCTCCCCCTGTGACGTTCCAACACGGCGTCGAGGCCATGGATGACCCCGCCGCAGCTATCCACGATGGAGACTATCTGCGCCTGCAGAGGGTGCGGCAAATGGCCGCCGTCGCCGTCGTCCCGGAGCAGTCCCAAGATGATCTGCAGGTCCGCCAGCTCGCGCGCGACGGTCGTCAGGTCGGCGCGCGCTTCGCGGCAATCCTTGATGAAGGCTGACAGGGCCTTGGCGGTCGCTCCCGCGGCTGTGATGAGACCCACGCAGCTTGCTGCGACGGACAAGGGGTCTGCCATTGCTCTTCCTCGGCCGTGGTGGGAATTTACTCCTCAACGTCCGCGACGGGCGTGGATCGGGAGGTGAAGATGCGGGGTGGAGGTGATCGCATGCATGCGCTCCCGATAAAGGAAGAAAAAGTGGGATGGAAGCAGGCTGCATCATGCAGGCGCCTAGCTAATCCAAAGAGGTCAGTTAATGAGAGCCATCTCGCATTACGCACGACGTCAAATAGGAGATAGCCCCGCTAATCGTCGATGATTGCGCGATTGCAATATTGGCTTGTTCAACAGTAGTCGAGCAGCAAAGCTAATGTGTAGGTGAAAGCAAAACTGCATCCATTAGCAGTTGCGCTTAAGAGCCATTTAATTGGTTTCGTTACCACTTGGTCTTCCTATTTCTTTTTCCAGTTTCCTAAACTCTAAGTCTCTAGTTCCTAGATATAACCCAGATGCCACTCTGCTTCTTTCAGCACGTCAGTGAGGCCAACGCCGGCGCAAATCCAGCTACGAATACCTGGAGCTTTAATCCTCGAAAGGGTTGGGCTCACACTTCACTAATTTCGCAAGGGAACATATGGAAAGCACCAGCCTCAGCGGTAGGACCCATCTCACCATAAGCAAGCAAAGACAGCAGAATAATTTTATCTTTAAATTTTTACTAGTGTTATCCAATTACTCTTGAGATACTCTATTATCAGACACCCTATTCATTCTGCCTCATCTGCCCCTCCCCTTCTTGTTTTAGTACAAGATGTCGTCAATTCCATAGGAAACCACCGTTCTTCCTCCACAGACCAGCCGGATCATACCGCTCCTGCACCTGCTGCAAGAAACGGCGATTCTCCTCACCATAACTGGCCTGGACAGGTTGATCCAGGAGTGCATAGTTCATATACCGGGGGCTGGTCCGGTAGAAGTGTGCCTGCTCGGCGGCTACAGCACCACCGCCGCCAACGGCGTTCGAGCTGGGTACCCCAGGTGCAAATGACGCCGCCAGTTTGTCTCCGGCCTTACCCATTTGTTTGGCAAACCCGAACATCTTATGGTCGTCCTCTTCATCTACCCAGGCGAGCGTGTAATCGACCCAGGTGGCATCGCCCGCATTGGGTTCTAGGCCCAGCACGTTCTTCACGCCTGTAACGCCATCGCCAGCTCGTATCACAATCGTCTGTACCGGTATCAACGCCATCGAAAAGACGAGGGCCTGGTTCCCGGCTGCCGTGGCGTTGGCCTTGGCGCGGAAGTCCTGCCACTGTTGGAGATACAGTCGACCGCCATAGGGCGCCTCGAGGTTAGGAAACGTGTGGCCGCCGATCAGCCAACGTTTCTGTGGTAGGTTTCCATTGGTATTTGACGCGATAAGGTCCGAATAACTTTGCGCAGAAGTGGTGTCTGCAGTAGGTTTGGCTGCATAGAAGGCTGCAAAGGGGTTTGCGTCACCGGAGGGTGGGGAGGAGGCATTGTAAAAGACGTAAACGTTGATGAAGGATAGTTGAGGGTTGGAGCCTCCCCCCATGCTGAGATACATGTGCGCCATAGGATCGTAGTTGGCGCTAAAGCTTTGCGTGGCATTGAAAACTTGGCCGGCCTTGTCAATGGAGAATGTGAGAACGCCGCCCCAAACCTGTGTCGTTTGTGGCTGCGTCTTCAGGCCGAAGCGCGTCACGATACCGAACTGGTTGCCGCCACCCTTCAGTGCGCGAAAGAGATCGGGATTAGATGTCTGGTTGATATTGGCGATGGAACCGTCAGCGAGAACAACTTCGTAGTTGAGCACATTGTCACAAGCCATGCCGTGCAGCCCGCTGAAGTAGCTAAGGCCACCTCCGACGAGGAGGCCGCCGACGCCAATTGATGCGAATCGTCCTCCAACAACAGTCACCCCATGAGGCTCAAGTGACTTGTAAACATCGACCCAGCGCGCGCCAGATCCCACGAGAGCGTAGCCCTTGTCAGCCACATTTTGAACTTCAGCAATCAAGTCCATTGAGATAAGTACTCCGCCATCGGTGCTAGACCAGCCTGGCCAAGAACCGTGGCCCCCACTCTTGATAGCAAACCGAACGTCACTCCCGCAGGACGAAAGCACCTTCACAATGGAAGCTACATCATCGGTGTTTTTTGGTCGGGTGATGCAAGCTGGGCTCAGGCCTCCCGCAGTTCCGCTCCAGTAATGGTCACGAACTGTCTGGTAGCCAGTCGAGTTCGGTGCCGCAACCACCTCGGCCGGCAAAGTTGAAGCCAGAAGTGAACATGCCTGAGAAGCTGATGAGCATAGCATGCCCTCGACATTCGGGATGGCCCATGCCACTAGGCCTCCTAGTAGTGCTACTAGTGGCAGTTGGAAAGAGTTGTTCTGCATAATTTATTGAGTGTTGCTCGAAAGGCGTGGACAAGATGCAAGGTGGACGAAATCATAGATGACCCGGATAAAAAAGAATGAAAAAAAGTGAAAAAGAGCTAAGATGGACGAGACATTCACATCTTGTAAGGGATGTGTCTATTGCAGCTTTCCCTTCGGCTCCGTCGGACATCTGAAGGTTTCACTCAATGTATACAAACCATACGAACGGTGATAGAGTTCAGCCTAGTTAAGATTGTGTCATGAGATTTTACATTAATACGGCAGGCAAGCTGGTGCGAAAGGCATATGATATGCATGCTTTAGAGCGTTGCTCCGGAGACAAATACGTCGACTCGTAGTCTAAAGAAGCCAGAAGTATCGTTTGGGCTGACCTCCTGCCCAGAAAACTCTTGTGACTGGAAACGTAATGAGAGAGGGGACCTATTCTTCATTTACTTACAATATCTCGAGTGGTGGTTTTGGATGCCGATTAGCCGTTGAGTGACGGCTCGATGTTGTCACTCGGACCCCACTTCGGTGGGCGCGGAGGCCGAGATGACGGATGTAACGACGCCTGTACGTCTTTCAAGAATATTGAAGCTAGAAACTCGATGCTTCCTTTGAATAAAGAAATTGAAATAACTAGTTAGTGACGGATATTATTGGGCATTACTAGGCTGTTCTCAAAAATATATTCCATGGCTCTCAAGTGGTTAACTCGTATTTTACCTTCTTAGCAAGTCTGAGCCTTTACCTTTACTTGTGAATAAAGTGTTGCTTAGGCTGAACTTGTAGACTTGGCGGTACACTTCCTGTAGCAATCACCTCGGCTTCAGGTAGCTGGCTTTAAGGGACAGATCAAAAAGATGAAAGCCGTCCTAAAATAATTCACACAATTGACTGTCACTCTAATTCTTTCTTTTCACCAACACGACAGTAAACTTCGATGCCTGCCAGTCAGTGATGTTAGTGACCAATAATGTTAGATTGTCTAACATGTATAAAGACGGGATCCGAGTCTGCAACTAAAATGCTTGTCGTTGTTCTTCAGCAACCAGTATTCAATGTACTCTCTGGGGAATCTTAGCCTTCCATCAATCTTGTGGCTTTCTTTTCGGCCTTGATTTTAGCATACGACTGAGATTTGTCGTTCCCTGCTAGCTTTTGCTAGATACAAGGAAATCAGGGAAGAAGTTAGATGGCTGACTATGTAGGTAGGGGATTTAGCTCTGTCCATACGTCAAATGATGTTAGTCGGGTGCTTAATACTATACATTACGATTTCTCTGTCTAAAGACACTTTTAACACTTGCCATTTAGCTGGCAATGCGAAATCCAATTTGCTGCATTCCAAGGTTTATGTCACGTTGTTAAAGCCCGCATAGATCAATCCCAACCAAGTATCAGGAGTTAAATCTTAGCTTTCGTTTGTGTTCGCTTATGTTCTCAATCGACTCTGGTCAAGTCTTTGAGAACTCTCTCTCTCAAACTCCGAGAACGTGAATACGTACAATGCCCGCATGCATGGCTAACTTGCTTTCTAGGGATGGGTGAAGAAACTTTGGCACAAGTGCAACACAAAAATACAAAATCGTTTCTCCAATCCGACATGACTCCTGCAGCTGAGTGTCAGGGGGCTCGGTACGAAGTGAGAAGGTCAACGGCAAGATAGGTGTAAACTGATGACTGCATTCATCTCTGGCCTTCTCCCAGTTACTTACTGGGGAGCTGGCCTTCTTATAGGTGGGCACCGGTGCTTAGCGCCATATCTCAGGTCTTCCTAGACACTCTAACCCCCTAAATACCCAATGCCCCTTTCTGGCTCGTGACACTGAGTCTACAATCCTTCCACTTGCCCACTTGGGCGTGGCTTGCCTTATGATTTCGAAAGGAGAAAGAAAGAGAGGAGCAAATCACACAATGGATATCCCTGAAATAATGGGGCTTTTGCCAACGTAGCCGGGGTGTTACTTGGGGGGAGGTGTAAATGATGGCGCGGATCTGTGATCATTCACAAGCACAGATCTCAAGACTGAATACAAACTCTCGCTTTGATTTCTACCGAGATCATGGCTACAAGTCAGACATTGGATACTTGGGCAGCCAGCCATAGTTGTCAGTCAGTATGTTTTCTAAGTGTTGCGACCCAAATCCGGTTGGTGGCAAGTGCAGCCTAAAGCGCCCTCTGGCTCGACCAGCAGGACGAACAGTCCTTCATTTATGCAGGCTTGCGGCACGAACCGAACCCAGAACGGAAGAGCTAGGGAGGGTTGCGTGATGGATTAATAAGGATCACTGGCGATCCAACATGATCCCACGGTAGGGATCACTGACCAATACCATTGATCCGCAACAAGGATCACTAACAGGGGGTTGTGATCCAAGGCAGGAACTCGAGTATAATACTTGGCCAAGGGAAGCAGACTAGATCCCTTCCATAGATCTTCAGAAATCAACTTCGTGACTCACTCTACAATAGGTGACTCTTAGGTTATCCTTCTGTTGTGATGCTCTACGAGCTACCTACGCCTACGACCTACCTACGCCTACGAGTATACGACTGGTCATTGTGCACTCACGAGACCAGCAAGCTTATCAGCAAATCAACAAGACCTACCGTAATGTTTTTGAGTACCGACATCAGCTACCTGTTAGCAGAAAACACCACTGTCGCATATCCGACTGTAACACCAAGGCAATATAAACACCGGTCTCCGGCGCATCCAACATTTATCTTTGATTGTTCAGAGCAGCGAATTCGCCTACCGCTTGATAGAATAGAGCATTTTTATGCGTATTTGGTCCCCGTCACCCTAGCCCTCCGCTAATCGACGTTCCTTGGTAACTATTATATAGCCAATCCATTGTGTCGCCAAGCTAAGCTAGCTAGTCCTGAGCTTGCTATATCTCGTCAGCATCACAATGGCGTCGCGAATTAAGTCTTCCCAACATAATAAGTAAGTAATAGCAACCCAGAGACTTGGAAGTTATTAACTAATAATATGCCAAAGGAGTACATCTACCCCCTCTTCTTCTTGTCACTTCGATACGTCGAGCACTGCCGGTCATTGCGGGTCTCCCCCGATATCCGCATCATCAAGGTCGAAATCAGCAAAAGTTCCCACACAGTAGGTAAGAAGAAGAGTGATAATGAAGAGTTTGGTAGAAGTGATTCCAGTGTTACATTCGATTTGGCCCACGTAGGCGCACAATTTAGCTCATAGTAAGGGCTAGTAACTTTGGATGTCTTCCGGATCAAATTGGCTCGGTGCCTTTGTAGAAATGTGATTTTGTATTATAAATAATGATACTTTTGCTTCTTATCCAGACTGGCTTGGGTGACTCCGGTTCTGAGGCAGTAGGGCTGCCTTGGTAGTGTGGGTTGTACGTGTTGATTCATCGGTCTCCGTGGCTGTGGAACTACTGGAACATCAAAAGTGTTTCAAGATACAGCCCATGAAACTGTCTTCATTTAGCGTGATTGATAAACATGTGTAATTTAGGAGCAAGTTGAATAGAACGAATGGGATATGGCCGAATGGAATAGTTTCCACAGGCAAACCGGTTTATACACTTTGGGGATCGAGGCTAGATTAGCTCGAAAGGGACGCTGCTGGATTAATCTAAAAATGAAGTCACTAGTGACTGTAAGATATATGAATTAGAACTCATCATGTAGAGTTGTCTATCTGAAAATGGTTTAGAGTCTGATTTGCGTGAAACTATATGTGGGAGACACATGATTTAGGCAGACAGCAGCCTGGGCTTTGCACAACCACCGGTTTTACAGCGCAACGACGTTCGACTGCGAACAGTTAGCAGGCTTCTGGATTCCCAGGTTTTGTCGCTAAGACTATGTGCTACCCGCTTCTTGAATTGAGTAGTAACTTTTCTCATTTGTTACCAGATGTGATGTGAGTTTTTGCTGCTTGGACTGAGCTCACAGACTTGGCGATATACCTCTTATATTACGCATTACGGCTTTGTATGTCTAACATTGAGGGGTAGCTGAAGTAGATTAAAAGGATTCAGAGGAACTTTAGTCGTTCTTTGAAAGAAGAAGAGGAGAACAGCGTTAATAAGCTCTTTACCCCCCTAGACCAGGAGATGCTGATGATGTCTCTCTTTGAAAGCTTATAAAGACTTCAAGTCAATTCAACTACGCCATCGATTCATATGAGGATATCTCCGCCCAGTAGTAGCTTAGTAAACAAGAGTATGGAACTTAACGATAAGGATAACAGACACTTACTAGAGGTGACTCGGAATGTTTAATAAATCATGGCAAGGTGTAAGAAACCCAGTCTCTTGTCAGTGGAAAACAGCGATAGCTGGGGTTAAAATCCCCATGGGTACAAACCCATTGGACCGACCCATGGATTTAATATGGGTACCTATACGGGTTATTGGTCTAATGGGTTATGAATATTTCTAGAGAGTATAGATATGGGATTTTGAGTATCTCCCGCTCTCATATTTTTGTAATAATTATTTACAGAACTAGAGTCTGAAATACTCTACGTAGTAATTACATAGCTACTTTTTACTAAAACTTTATTTCTTTTAGTACAATCTCTATAAAGTAACTTAGAAATTAAGAACTTAGGTCTATCGTCGTTTTAACGTATAGGTATAGGTTTACACTATACCTATGCTTAAATACCCAAATACCCATTTCAGGGGTTGTCCCATAAACCCAACCCATGGGTCCCCGTGAGTTGGGAATTTTAAACCTTAGCAATAGCCATGCTGCTATAACTGTAAGACAGGCTTCCAGAGCAGAAAGCTACAGTTGAACGGTGTGCTTGAATACTGGCAGGAGATGGAAGATGTTTCAACATCCCTCATTTGCTTGATGCACACTGACTATTCAGCTTCCTAACTGGGGTACGAAGTTTCTTTAAGTCTAGCTTCAGCGACCAATAACTGTTGAAGAATGGTTTTGTGTCATTAGTGGAAGCGTTGTTGGCTTAGCAGCAAACGTCCCTTAACCCTCAATAAATGACGAGGCAGAAAGGCTAGACCAGAGTCTGCTGGTAGGACATTTCGTAAACTTGTAGAACGCTCTTTGAACGGGTCGTCGATTGCATGTGAAGTACGTAACGTGCACGATGCTTTTCCCTTTGGTTGTTCCGCAGCAAGAAGATTCTCGAAGAAATCTTGTAGCTCTATCTGGATGATTGACGTCTAACAGTTTACCACAGCAGCTGCTATATCATTGGAAGGCATGCAATATTTGGCATCTAATTGTTTAAAATAGTACATTAGGTGAAATGTTTTACATTACAAGAAAATGTCATGCCCTGTTGATGCAGGTGTGGTATCTTGTTCTCCAATACACGAATTCATTCAATCCGTCACTAATAAATCCCAAGTTCTTTCCAAAGTACGCCTGCGCTAGATCAAAGGCGCCATTCTCGTGAACGCATCAAAGTGATATATTATAGACTCCCAGAGCCATTAACTGTCGGAGGTTGGCTCGTGGATTAACGAGTCTAGTAGCGGCTGCGCTGCCACCAGCGGCGACGGCGGTAGGTGGTATGCGTGGCAGGAGGGGAGTAGTGGTCGACCTTGGACCGCTGCTGGCGGCGCTTGTGCAGACGCCCACTGCAGCAAGTGAAGAAGACAATGACGGTGCCGAGGAGCAGGCAGATAGCGGCGGCAAGGAGGGTCCAGAGCGCGACGTCGTAGTGAGCGTAGCTACCGTCGGTGCCGTTATCGTCCCGGTTGACGTTGCGGCGGATGGCGGCGAGCATGACCCAGTCGCAAATGAGTGCGACGATAGTGATGATGAAGGCGGTGCCGGATACAAGGGCGGCGAAGAGCGAGCCGAACATGCCGGCGCCGACGGAGAGAACGAAAGCAATGAAGGAGACGCCGGCAGCGATGGGGTGGAGGATCATGACGCGGGTCAGGGCCTCGGCGGCGTCGGAGGACCAGCCGGAGTATTGCGTGGCATCAGCCTCGCCGACGATATCGGCGGGCGAGTAGCCGATTCTAGAGCGGCTGCATTGGTCAGAGCCACTAGGAGATGGGTTAGCAAGCTAGTTAAGTTTGTTGTAGGATAAAGGACTTACTCTGCAGAACCGCCAATGACACACCATCCAAAAGTGCCGAATGTGATCTCGTCGCCGGCGGAAGAGTCGCCCAACTTCACAGTCAAGAGGGAGATATTGTGCACCACCGGGGCAGAGATGCTGGTGACAACGAGGAGTATTGTTGCTGCGAGGAGCAAGAATGTACCAAAATGGTGAATGAAGCCGGTGACAGCCATAGTGATGGATTGCTACTGCTGAACCGTTGGTGTATAGTAGTGTAGAGCTTAGTTGTACAAGACAAGTGGCGATGGAAGACTAAAGTGATGAACATGTTCGTCAAAGGAAGGGAGAAGCCGTCCGCATATAAGCACCACCGTCTTACGACCCCTGAGCCGGAACAAGGAACAGGAATTCGCATGATGTGTTGTATGATCTGTGACGGTACAACTCTGGGCATACCGTCCGGGACCAATAATACCGTGTAAGTCAGGGTCCGACGCAGCCCAACGGTTGCGACGTCATCAACGTGGCCGAGTTTTGGCTCTGTTGTGTACGTTGGCGGCTTTGGACAATGAAACGGGTAGAATGGACCCTTGTTTGCGCAAGCACTCCCCGCGCCACGGTTGGTCGGCTCGCCTAGGCTCTGCTTAATTTGTTTAATTGTTGACCAAAGCTGGCGATGGTGGCTTTAGTGACAGGAACGTGGCACTGGGAAGCCGTGACGTATTGGCGTGCACCGCCAAGCTGATTGGCCCGTCGCCGGCGTCGGTGCCGGTCTAGGGTATTGCGGGTTGCAAGTCTTCCTTGTTTTTGTGGCTTTGATATGACGCCACGCGTTGGATGGACCCTGGCAATGGCACCTAATCCAACTTCAACGTCAATGTCTGTCCAGCTGACTGCCGTATTGCCGACATCCAGCTGTTTCTTTGGCAGAAGCACCTGCAGCTCGTCGTCAGGAAATGGTTCAACGTTGCATCGGCTAGCGAGGACCCTGAAAGACGTTTTCGTCATTCTCTACAGCTTTTCTGATTCTTGCAATCCGATGTCGAGATGTCAACTGTCGTCCCTAGGCGTTCGCTTGCGACGGTTCGGGGTCTCCATGTAATGTTAATGCATTGTCCAGGCCCGCATTAAATTAGGCCATGCAGCGCGAAACATTAAGAGTTCCGTCCAATGATCTGACCCAATTGGAAGGCTTGTTTGAGCCTTCTGCCATCCCATCTCCTGAAAGAGCCTCCTGCCAAATTGTCGGCTTGAACGGGTGATTCGCTTCCGGAACGCTTAGCCAAGGGCGAAACGACTTAACTGTGAGGAAATTGAGGTTGTCGCGTCTGTTTGGCCTTGGCTACCGGCAGAGGCTTCGTCTCCCGTGCCGACTCGAACTCGCACTCTCCGTGAGCGGCGGCGCGACCGTGAGCCACTCGGTCGCGTATACGGGCGGTCACGTCTTAAGCAGCTCGACGCGGGCCTGGTCCCAAAATTTGAGCCTGAAACCAGCGCCAGTGCTCTAGCTTCTACCGCATCGAAATGCGCTGGCAGGCCGTAGTATCGTCCTTCCCGGGCAGTTCTATCCAGTCAAGGGATGTGTGGGACTGCATTTCACACACGAAAGAGTGGGCATCAGCCAGCTGGTGCGTCTCCAAAGGTTCAAGCAGGCCGTAAACCTTATGGATCACTGCAGCCTTGTGCTGCAAGGAACCGTCGGACTCGATGCGCGTCAGAATCTGGTAGCGAGCCTGCGCGAGGCGCCAGCGCTCGTTGATCGTTAGTGGGCTGGCGTTGTCCCGGTGCAGCTTGCACAGCTCCAGGAGACTGGATGCTGGGAATTCGCGAACGAGAAACTGCATGCTGCAGCTCGCCCGGACGAGCGCGTAGGGCACACCGGCGGGCATACCCATAGCCAACGCCAGACCCCAGTCACCTTGGGGTAGAGCCTCGTATCGCTGAACCGCTGCTAGTCCGGACTCCTCGAACCACATCGCTTTCAGTATTTGGCCTTGGCCTTGGCGGAGGTTATCAGCGTTGCAGCGACGCCATCCTGCAGCGTGGAGCCCAGGTCTCTAGCGACGATGCCAACTAGTATGGCCTGCTTGGACGACAGCAATATCTTATAGACAGCGGATGAGGCATGGGTGAGCGTGTGGAGGTCGGCAGCAGGGCCTGCTTCTAACCTTCGCTGGTGCCTATATCTGTACGAGGTTGCTTGTTTAACATCCTATCCATTGTGTAAAGTGCCCAATACAAGCCAGAGGCGTGCCTCGTTGCAATGTTGGAATATTAGATTTCGGAGAAAGCCAGAACCAGCCGATTCCGGGTTCGCGACGTCGGGGGGACGGAGGCAATTGTCAAGGCATTGAGGCTGTCATGACAGAGGAGTTCGGCGCCTCACCAACAATCAGTCGTGCCAGGTTATCTGGGATGACAGTAGTGTCAGCCGTGCAAGGCTGGCAATTGCGCTCTGTTGTACGGAGATGCAAGGCCTGCTTGGCGTGGCTGGTTGTGTTTCTCTCATTTGGACTTATCAGCCCCTTGTCGAAGATGAAATAATCCTTCCATAACGGCAGGTGCCTTTTCGTTTTGTTCTCTTCGCTGGATGCGGTCGATGATGGCGCGCTTCTTGACGTCGATCGACTTGGTGCCGAGAAGAACTTCCTCCCAGAGCTGACCCTTGGCAGAGGCCTTAACCTGTCCACCAGTCTCCCAGTCAGACAGTCCGTCGGCAGTGACATCTTTGGGCATCGACTCCTTCAAAGTTGCCGACATGACTGTTCCGCGACGAGACTTTGGCCACGGGCCATGCAGGGGAGATGCCTTGATGGCGGCGGAGTGTATATAGGTCGGAGCCGGGAAGATGTATACCGTGAAGTCCTTTTTTTCCTCCGCGTGTGCTGTACCTTCCGCATCGTCGTAATGCCTTGTAGGGTTGACAAAGGGGCCAGCCGAGGCCGAGCTCGTTAAGAATGTCTTGACGGAACCATTGGTTCGGGGTGTCGCAAGTTGGTATTGCAATGGGCTGATCTTGGCGAGTTCCTTAACTTTCGCCTTGTCGCTGAGGACCGAGATGAAGGACGAGGGATGATTCTGTGTTACAGAGAAATTTTAGTGAATTGAACAAGGAGCAAGAAAAACGGCTAGTTGTGCTCGCTTGCAACATACTTCCAATTTCTTGAATACTTCGACTTTGGCGAACTTCTGCAATGAGTGCAGGACAGCGCGTCGTTCGGAAAACTTCGTCGGTCTCGGTACGACCGTGACTTGTATTGTCCGCGAAGCCACCTTGTTGTGGAGAGTTTGCAAGATAGCGTGGCCGTTAGTCGACATGGCGATTGCGGTCGTAGATGCGGTTACAATTGCACGTGAGGCATCGCGCGGAGTGCAGAAGCGCAGTTCAGTTGAAGCTCCGCAAAGTTGTCAAGCTCTAGTGGATATTGAAACAGTGCGAAATATAACACCGGGGCGCGTTCACACGGTGGTGACCGACGGGGGTGCCCCGCCATTTGGCGGGGAGGCAACGCTCCGCAACTGGACTTCTAGAACAGCTTGGAATACGCAGCGCTACACCTGAAGTTTGTCACCTACTCGTTTCTCAGAATCCTGTCAAGAACAAGTTTGAATTTACCACAACCTCCAAAGTCCAACGAAACTAGTGCGCAACACCAGCAACAACTATACAAGATTTCAAAGCAACATCACAGACACATCAGCCAACCCCGACGTTGCATCCCTCGACCGAAACCATGGCTGCCATCATCGACGCCGACGACGTGATGGAGCCCACCCTCCAGTCCATCCTCGACCAGAAGTCGCTGCGCTGGATCTTTGTCGGTGGAAAGGGTGGTGTCGGAAAGACCACTACCTCGTGCTCTCTCGCCATCCAGCTCGCCAGAGCCCGCAAGTCGGTCCTCCTCATCTCGACCGACCCGGCGCACAACCTGTCCGATGCCTTCAACCAGAAGTTCGGCAAGGAGGCCCGCCTCATTGACGGCTTCACCAACCTTAGCGCTATGGAGATCGACCCTAACGGCAGCATGCAGGACCTTCTTGCAGGCCAGAACGAGGAGGTGGATGCCATGAGCGGCGGTCTCGGCGGTATGATGCAGGACCTCGCTTTTGCTGTACGTTTCCCTCTGCCCCCCTCTCGTCTTCTTCAGAGCGAGAATTAACCTGCCACCCGAACAGATCCCTGGTATCGATGAAGCCATGTCTTTCGCCGAGGTCCTCAAGCAAGTAAAGTCCATGTCCTACGAGACAATCATCTTCGACACCGCCCCGACGGGCCACACCCTTCGCTTTCTCTCCTTCCCCAGTGTCCTCGAGAAGGCACTCGCCAAGGTCTCCCAGCTGAGCTCGCAATACGGGCCCCTCCTCAATGGCTTCCTCGGCTCGGGCGGCCAGCTCCCCAACGGCCAGAACCTCAACGAGATGATGGAGAAGCTCGAGACGCTGCGTGAGACCATTTCTGAGGTCAACACCCAGTTCAAGGATGAGAACCTGACCACCTTCGTCTGCGTCTGCATCCCTGAGTTCCTGTCGCTCTACGAGACGGAGCGCATGATCCAGGAGCTCGCCAACTACGGCATCGACACCCACAGTATCGTTGTCAACCAGCTGCTCTTCCCCAAAAAGGGCAGCAACTGTGACCAGTGCAACGCCCGCCGCAAGATGCAGAAGAAGTACCTCGAGCAGATCGAGGAGCTGTACGATGAGTTCAACGTCGTCAAGATGCCGCTGCTGGTTGAGGAGGTCCGCGGAAAGGAGAAGCTAGAGAAGTTTAGCGAAATGCTCACGACGCCTTACGCCCCTCCCGAGATGGACGCATGAGCAACGTGTGCTGTGGACTGTTGGGGAGAGCAGGCACTGGTGTTGAGAGGTTCCAAAATACGACTATGAAACTTGTTTATGACGGGATGGGCAGCATTGAGGCGTCAGAGTTACGAGTGGAGATATAGAATACATTCACAAACGATTGATACCCGGTGATATGTGCAGGAGACTTTATTGACCGCTATGGTGCGTGATTACATACAGAAAGCGGTACGCTTGAACAAGATGCGTGGCAGTTACACGTCTGGTATGTCTCGTTATCCCGAATGTCCCCCTTTCCCGAATTGCCTGGGTGGCACATCAACGGTGAGGCCTGATCCACTTCCAGGCACAAAAGAATTCCACCCATACCCATCCTGAACGCCTCAAAACTTTAGAAGAGTCTTGCCCAAATACCTCTTGGTTGGTGAAGATTGTGTTATGCCATGTTTTTCCAGATGATAATGATGATGAAACGTAATGCAATGCGTGTCGTCTAGTGTTACAGTTGAAGAAGCCGTGGGCGGCCATGGTCGTTGAAGAAGTCAAGTGTATAATTATCAAGTGACGGAAGCTCACAGCTCCCTGTAGTCACTGGGTCGCACGCGCTTCTGACGGTTCTGATGGCGGTGAGGGTTGACTGGTCTCCGGAAGTAGGCATCCTCATCATTGCTCGGCTGAGTGAAGTTGTGACGTTGCTGTTGGTTGAAACCGCCCATACCACCGCCGTTTAAACCACCGTTCATACCACCGTTCATGCTATTCATTCCGCCGTTCATGTTGGGGTTGAAATTGTTGCTGTACATGTTGTTGCCCATGTCGGGGAAGCCACCGCCGTTCATGGGATTGAAACCGGGCATGCCCATCATAGGGTTCATCATACCCATCATTGGCATTCCCATGTTCATGTTACCCATATTGGGCATGTTTGGCATTCCCATGAATCCGTTCATCATGTTCATGCCACCAAAGCCCATCATCGGGTTCATGGGCATGCCGTTCATGCCATTCATGCCATTCATCATCGCTTGCTGTTCTTGTTGTTTTTGCATGGCTTTGGGGGCCTTAGGAATCTTTGGATTCTCCATCAACTCATCGGCGGGTCGCTTCTTTGAGTTGGACTCGACTGAGGAGGCACGATCGGCAGGACCGGTCGGGGCGTTCGCTGGTGTGGCCGATGCTGGCTTTGGTGTACCGTCGTTTGTTGGAGCGGCTGCGGGAGCGGCTGCAGCGACTGAGGGCGATTTCTGGGGCGTAGGCGACTTTGCGGTTGCGCTCGCCGTCTCTGTCTTGGCCTCTACTTTGTCCTTTGGAGACGACGCCGCTGCCGCCGGCGAGGCTGCGGTCGGGCTTTTCGCCTCTGTCTTCTCCTTGAGGAACGCCTTGATTTTGTCGGCGGCCTCCTCATCAGCTTTCAGGTCGTCGATCAGAACACCTTCCGTAGAGCAGTTGGGGCAGATGAAGTCCGATTCGATGAGAGCATTAGTTATGCAATCATTGCAATACGTCTTCTGGCAGCACGGGGTCTTCATTGGTTCTATGAACATCTTCTTGTCGATGGGGCACTCGAGTCCCTTCTCCTGCAGCTCTTTGTCTCCCATAGCGATTGCCTTGGCAGCGGAGGCTGAAGACTTGGCCTTGGCCTGGAACTGTTCCCACGATGCCTTGTCGGGCTCGGCGATCACAAATTCTCCTTCAGCGTTGACCATAATGCCCGACGGTCTCTTGGTTTCATCGTCACCGCTCTGGGCAAGGGCGACCGACTTGTCAACTGTCCGCAAGAACGATCTCGGAATACCAGTCGTGCGCTTCACACGCGGACGGTTATCAAACTCAGGGTCATCATTCGTTGGGCACAGCTGGATCCAGTGACCTTTCTCTCCACAGCGGTAGCAGATGTAACCGTTGGGCGGGTCATGATCAGGTACATTAGCTGGCTTTTTGGAGCCTGGCTTGAACACTGGGGTTTGACTGGACATAAGTTAGTTAGCAACGACTGATGCTTGCACGAGGAAACTTACTGTGACATCTCTTCTTGTTGGGCCGACCACGACTCGGTCTGCGCCTGGAACATGGCGGCCATCTTTTCTTCCTCGGTCATGGCGTTATTCATCTGGCTGATGGCATTAGAAGCTGCCTTGGCCGTGGCTGTCTTTGTCGTTTGCTCCTTGCGAGACGAGTTCTTAGCAGCGACGGGCATCTTGCCGGAGACATATCGAGCGCCGCGGCCTGCGCCAGGTTTGGCAGCTGGAAGGCGACGAGCGACAACTGTGGTCGATCTGGGGATAATCGTGGTATCATCGTCGTATTCTAGATGATCGTTAAGATGGAGTCATTGCAACACGCATAGTAATACAACATACCTTCACTGCCATCCTCGGAGTAAATAGCGAGGTCAAAATCTGTACCGTCGCCTAGGCCACTCTTCAAGATGATGTCGCGCTTCAGCTCGAAGACGGAAATGCCGGTGCCATCAAACTCAACTCGCGTCGGCTCCTTCTGCGACTTGAACTTGAAGAATACGGAGGATGCCATGATGTCTCGTACTAAGGTCACAAGTGTAGACCAATATAGACGTCGAGAGCAGTACTGCGCGTAGTCAAGTTTTGAAAGCGGCGATGGCGATGATGAACTCGCGAGCGACTACGAAGACGTAACGCTACCTTAAGGTGAGTAGAGAGTGACTTGATGCTAGTAATTTTTCTTGTTGCTTCTTGCGTAATCTCTCTTGCGCTCAGCACCTCTCAAGAGTAATGGAAAAATCAATTCTGATTTACTTGGAAGAACAAGGAAATAAGGGTTGTGGAGTGTAGAGAAAGAGTACAATGCCAAAGAGGCCGACACCGGTTGGAGAATAGGCAGCCCTTTGTGAATCCCTCCTTACATCCAAATCACCTCGATACCACGCGTACCATCAGTCAAGAAGCCTCAGTTAGCCAAAGCAGGTTTCCTGGTCAGTATTCCGTTCGACGCGAGAGCGATCGCAGGCGCTCTTGGGTCCGGGAGGGGGGGGCAAGCGTCTAGATGAGGGAGAAAATGGTCGCTGCTGAGCGGGCACTTGCGACGCTAGTCGGCGGCAGTTCGGGTCGTGTCTGGTCGTCTGCTCGGCGGGAGCAAAAAGAGTCGCACAGCCGTACAAAGAGCGAATAGTTCGCAGCAAGGCGCGATGTCGCGGTCGAGGAGTCAGAAAGGAAGCGATGTGGTGGTTGTAATGTTCGTGGCAGGAAAAAGAGGAGTAATGCAAAAGGGGAGAAGAAGAGATATAGCCGGCTTTGGTTGCAGGCAGAAACGGAGAAAGGTGCACCTGGAACCCACTCGAGTCCTGCCACCTGATTCTGTAGCACAATTCTGGACAGGCCACCTCCAGTGCCTGGGCAGCCGGATGGCACGTGAGCTACCGGAATTTCTAAGCAAGAGTTTCTCCGGGTTCTGCCACTTAATTGGGCCCCAAGGTTAGGTCGGCAGGTGCCGTTGAATATTCTGGTAAAGGCTGAGTCATCCATAGATGGAAGAACTCGCCTACCCATGAGTCACGTGCTGTAGCACGCAAAAGTTCTTTGGTCTTGTCTTAGCGTCTCCACGCCAGTAGCAACGAGCAGGTCCCTTCTTGCTGCTGATACGCCGTTGCTTGCCGAAGCGCGCATTGAGAAAACCCCGCCATCCTGAGTAGCAGCTGTGGGTAGGTGCATGTGGTGGTACTCTGGTGTTCCCTCCTGGTGCAGCAGAAATCTGGTCAGCTCTATTGCGCCCGATGTAGAAGGTCCAGTCCGGCGTCATGCCCCGCACCTCATTGTTGAGAGGTCTTGCCCTCCCTCAGACGACTAGAAAGTTTGTTCATACACCTCCCAAACCCCTCCCGTGTTGGCAGTCGATATCACGTTCTCGCCGTCATTACCTCTCTCCAGCAATACAAGCACATCAAGCTCGCAAGATGGCTCCTCAACTTGACGGCTACTTCAAGCAGGTCGATGCCGACTCCGACCACTTCATCGAGCGCCTCCGGAAGGCCGTTGCGATCCCCTCCATCTCTGCAGATGTCGAGCGCCGCCCCGATGTCGTCAAGATGGGCGAATGGCTCGCTGCCGAGCTGAAGGCCCTCGGCGCCTCTGTCGAGCTTCGACCCCTTGGCGAGCAGCCCGACAAGCCCGGCCTGCAGCTGCCCCCCGTCGTCCTTGGAAGATACGGAAACGATAAGAACAAGCGAACCATCCTGGTTTACGGCCACTACGATGTTCAGCCTGCTGAGAAGACCGACGGCTGGGCGACCGAGCCTTTCGAGCTGTCCGTTGACGACAAGGGCAGGATGTTTGGCCGTGGTGCCACCGATGACAAGGGACCCGTGCTTGGCTGGTTGAACGCCATCGAGGCTCACCAGAAGGCTGGTATTGACTTCCCCGTCAACCTTCTAATGTGCTTCGAGGGCATGGAGGAGTACGGCTCCGAGGGCCTTGACGACCTTATCAACGCCGAGGCCAAGAAATACTTCGCTGACGCTGACGCCGTCTGCATTTCTGACAACTACTGGCTCGGAACCGAGAAGCCTTGCCTGACCTACGGTCTCCGTGGCTGCAACTACTACTCCGTTGAGATCTCGGGTCCCGGCGCCGACCTGCACAGCGGTGTCTTTGGCGGCACTGCCCAGGAGCCCATGACCGACTTGGTTCGTGTCCTCGGCTCTTTGGTTGATACCGATGGCAAGATCCAGATCCCTGGCATCAACGACCAGGTTGCTGCTGTGACCAAGGAGGAGGAAACTCTCTACGACGGCATTTCCTTCACCATGGAGACTCTTCAGGAGTCCCTCGGCAGCAAGACCACTATCTTCGAGGACAAGAAGGCCACGCTCATGGCCAGATGGCGTTACCCGTCCCTCTCCGTCCACGGTATCGAGGGTGCCTTCTCTGCCCCTGGTGCGAAGACTGTCATTCCTGCCAAGGTTACTGGCAAGTTCTCCATCCGTACTGTGCCCAACATGGAGATCGACGCTACCAACGAGGCTGTCTACAAGTATGTCAATGAGCAATTCGCGAAGCTCAAGAGCAAGAACACCATGAAGGTCTGGGCTCAGCACACCGGCAAGTGGTGGGTTGCTTCGCCCAAGCACTGGAACTTCTCTGCTGCCGCCAAGGCCACCGAGCGTGTCTGGGGCGTGCAGCCCGACTTCACTCGTGAGGGTGGAAGGTATGGAAATCCAGCTCCTGTGCGCTTCTAAGTGATTGCTAACAAAAACCGTCCAGCATTCCCGTCACCCTGACTTTCGAGCAGGCCACTGGCAAGAACGTACTTCTCCTGCCCATGGGCAGCTCCACTGACGGCGCCCACTCCATCAACGAGAAGCTGGACAAGCGCAACTACATCGAGGGCATCAAGCTCCTTGGTGCCTACCTGCACTACGTCGCTGAGGAGCCCATCGCATAAACGGACACTTGAATCTGACGAGATCTGACACCAAAATCAACTAGGAACCGCGATTTAGGCCATGTACATACAGTCAGGTGTGCTTTCATGTAGCCAATGGCGGTCGCGCTCGGCCTGTAGGCTGCTTATGCTGTAAGCGCGAAAATAGCGTGGCAGTAGGCTCTCAGCCAGTTCAGGTTGTTGCAGATTTGCTTCGAGTCTTCACTGCGGGGTTCAAATCATAGGTCACGTAATCAAAATACCCAAACAAAGCCATATCAACCATGCTCCATTTGAACTGTTTCTAGATGCCGAGGGGTATTATTAATCGTGAGGTATCATACTGAACCTTTGGTGATCGTAGTGTGGATCGTGTGCCTCATGTACCAGCAAGCCCAAGAATCCGAAAAACGCCAGTAGAAAAATCAAGCCAAGCATGGCTGGGGATATCTCGTGAAACAAGTGTGAGAGGGGGTATCGCAGCTTCCTCGAAGCTCTACTTCTTCCGCGCCGCCGTCACTCGGCGGCTTCGCCTCTTGGCCACGACCTCCGGGTCCCAGTTCCCAGAGAACAAGTCCTCGAGGTCATCCTCATCCTCGGAATCAAACGCAATCTCGACCTCCTCCGCTTCTGGCTCACCCCCCTTGCCAGCGCCTTCTGCACCATCGGCATCATCCTCCGCACGTTTGTCGTCGCCGTCGACCTTCACCTCGTCACCTTCCTCTTCGGACTCGTTGCCGTCCTCGGAGACATCGTAGCAGTCGGCCGAGACGTCCTCCCAGCTGCGGAAGGGCACGACGCGCTCGACCTCGAGGATGAACTTGCCGACCTTGTACTTCTGGCTAAGCTCCTTGGCGTCGACGTACTTCCAGCCGAGTTTGGCGCTGCAGAGGGCGCAGGTGATGTCGGCAACGACGTGCCAGCCCGTGACGAGCTGACGGTTCTCGCACTTGCCGATGCGGACGTTGGCGAGGGACCCAGGGCCGGCTGGGCCGTTGCTGGCCTTTGCGGCGGGCGCGACGCCGCCGGAGATGGGCGCGGAGGGGGGAGGCGTCGGCGCGACGAGGTATGCGCGGCCGTAGCGGCCCGTGAAGCCCTTGCTTACGATCTGGGAGGAGAAGGCGACGTCGCAGGAGCAGGTTGAGCAGCGGAGGGTGTCTGGCTGGGTGCGCGCCAGGGAAGGGCGAGAGGGTCTGGTTCTTGCGAATTTTGCTGTTGTAGATAGGCTGTCGGCGGTTGCGGCGGAAGTGGTTATGGCATCTTGGTATGACGGCGGTGGCGGGGGGCTGTTTGGCGGGGTCACGGTCTCGTCGGTCGTTGACGATGTTGGTGAGGAGCTCAGCGAGGGCACCTGGCTCGCGTCTGGTATCGAGGTGGAGTTCGAAGTCAACGTCGAAGTTGAGGAAGCACGACGTCGAAAGGGAATATTGAAGCTGGGGAGGAGGTATGTTGGGAATGTGGGCCGGGAGACGACGATATTGGGCGCCATCGTGACGTTCTTTTTAGGGGGGGAAGGGCGCTTTGCCTCGGGAGCCCGATCCGAAGGCGTTGTCGTTTTGTTTCTTTGTTGAGATGATTTGCTAATCTATGCACTATGGCGTTCGAGGGAATGTTGGACGTGAGGGAGGGCGGCAATCGTGGAGGGTCCAACCATAATTCTTCAACCCGCAGGAATGTGCTGAAGAGGAGGAAGGATGTAAGTGACACAGGGACTGGATGGTTCAAGGCGAGGAAGGCATGACTTTTTGGGACGACAAGGCTAGGGGTTTTGTTTTCTCCTTCTGCAGAGATTGGGTTCTGCGCGGCCGGAGTGGCTGGGCTTTGGAGGGAGAGGTCATGTACAAGTACCCCCGTGTGATGGAGGGTTAGACGAAAGGCGCAGAGATAGGAGAAGAAGAGCGAGTGGGTAGAGAGGGATGCGGCACGAGACAGCGGACAAGGCGGGATGGAGGGGCCTGACTACTTTTGGGGGGCCGGGCTGCTCGAAAGGCAAAGGTATCAAGGTAGAGAGAGAGTATTGGTGTAACCGTGTAGCCGTGTAAGCAGCGGCAGTCAATGATTCGAGCGTGACCTGTTCCCTGGTCTTATTACCGTCCGGCTGCGCGATAACCCCCGCCTGTTTTGCGGTGAGGGACGACGTGTGTGAGATATTAAAAGGTCTGGGCGGACGTCGGACATGCGGGTATTAGATCGGGCTCCTCGTCTGCTGCGACGCAAGGCCGGAACCTGCATATGCTTCTTTTACACCAGATTAAGCATGGGAAAAACAAGGGACTGGAAGAGGGTTATGCATGTATAGCCTCCTCCCTTCCTTCCTGAAGCTCTTTGGGAGAGGATGCGAACGACAGTTGACCACCTCTTTCTTAGAGCAAACAGTCCAGTCTCAGATGACACGGCCTCCGGAGGTGCGGGCGGCGGTCTCATTGCATGAGATGGGCGATCAGCAGTGCGACGGTCCGTACGAGCAGGCGATTGCCTTAGCTTGAAGATGGTGTACGGTCGTCCACGTCTGGCGTCTGCTGGTCCACCAAGGTAGCTTGGCCGTCTTCCCCACCCACCTCTCGATTGCTGCGGGGCAGCCCAGCGTTATCGATAAAGCAAGCGTGAGCCGATAAGAGGGCGGGAAAATGTGGAGAGAGCGGACTGTGAGAAGGAAGACATGGATTTCGGAGGCTGGCGTCGGCAGTAAGAAGGATGTTTTTTTGCAGCGTGGGTGTGTGTCACTGGACTTACAAGTGTGGATGATCACCTCATCTGGCCGACATCAGATGTGACCTCCAAAACCTCCAACGAGCTGGTGGGAGGGTGTCAGAGTTTGGAGGAAGGGGTTCCACCTCATCTTTTGGGAGGGGGAAGAGACACCAGAGAGCTCAGTGTAGGAGACGGCAACGCGTGATGATGAGAAGGCGGGGAAAAGAAGGAAAGTCAACTCAAAAAAAGAGCTTCTAGAATGAGCGACGATTTGTTTCGGAATTTCGAGGCTGTTGATATTGGATGCGGGGATCGAGGCTGTGTCTCGGGTAGTTCTTGAAGTTGGGAGTTGCCTCGTCTGAGGCAGACAAGATCATTCCAGCTTTTCGCTCGGGTTCGGTGAGTGAGGGGGATCATACGGTCTGTCGTCGTATCCGTGGCTGTTGACCGACTTTGGCCAGCGCCGGCCTGGATATCTCTCTCTCCATACCTTTCAGGACTGCTCTCTTCTTCATTGCTCACAAAATGCCATTTGATTGCGCCGCATTTTGGTTTTTATTTCTGCAAAGATAGACGACACACTGGCTGGTTATTCTTAGCGGAATGTGATGGATCAAACTGACCATCATCAGCGTGCGAAATGCCCATCCATGCGACGCCTCAAGAGTGCAACTACGAGCGACCTGGGCAATGACTCGCAATCATGGAACTGTGGGGGAACCGCCGGGCATCAAAACGGTCAAGTGACCCGAACGGAAACACGGCCCCCAACCCTGCAGTCTTCCACTCTCCACCCACTGCGTCCTGGCTCCTATGGCATTCGAGGGGGCATATTGATGATTGGCATGGCATCCTTCCCAATTTCCTGTTTTATTCAGGTGGTGACTAAGGACCCCAACCGTCGTCGCGCCATGCTTCCGGGCGCTGGCCTGTCACAATTAGACGGCCGAGAGCGCGGAAGTGGCCTCCGACCATACCGGGCGCCGGGGACGCATACATAATCGGTTTGGCATTGCATCAACGGCCGAATGGTTTCACTAAATGTGTACGCAACACGACGGGACGGCGGACGTCTGCAATAGAGAGATGACGAAGGATGTCTCGAGATTGGGAATAGAATGCTGACCCAACAGCAAACCCTAACTGTCCTGATGATTCCGATCTCCTGCGGTTATCTGTCAATGATGCGATGATCAACGGCCTGGGGCGCTTGGGAATCCATTTGTCACATTTCCTCGCCGCGACCAAGCTACAGCTCATAGAAACGGACAAACCGGGACACGAGAAGCAAGATTACTCATTCTTGTGGAATCCATCACCATATGGGAGGCAAACACTGTGATACTGTATGAGGCATCACCGTGGACAAGAGGCAGAGCAGCACACCGTTCCCATCCATCCAGACAGGTCGATCCAAACGCTGGGTTGGTGCTGGTGCTGGCGCACTGCGGGGCTGGGCTTAGGTTGGAGCTGTCCACGTGCATGCGAAGTGCGTCCCACGGCCTTGTTCGATTGGCAGACGCCCGCAGGCAGCATGTCAAAGTGCCAAGCGCCGCGCCGCCGGACCCGGATTGGGAGAGTCCACCCGACTTTTGCTGATTGCTGGCGGGAGTCGAATGGAGGGGCGAGACGACCGCTGTTGACAATCCCATCTCACTGGCCCGGGGGCAATCGAGGCAAAACGGGACACATGGAGTTATTGGAAACTAGAGACGAAGAGGGTGAGGATATGCCAACAACGGCCAGACATTTCGAACCTGGTATCTGGAGAGGCCCATCGCCCATGGGCAAAGAGCAGACCAATGCAATGCAGCCCAAGAGAAAACGTGCTCGACAGTGCAACATGGACGGCGCGCATTGCCAATGGGGGGGCTCCAGCCGGTTTCGTAAGCCCAGGCCGGTCCCCTCGGCGCGCCTCCCATCGCTGAGACCTCCAAGCGGGAACAATGAGCAGACTGGAACTTTCTCCAAGACGCACCTGACGATGTTGATTAATGGAAAAACAAACAGAAGGAAAGGGTCCCTGAGGGTTAGGATTGAGTAAACTTTCAGACGCCGAGCACCAGAAGGACGAGTCGAGAGTTTTTGTTTGACTGGACGGCTGGGAAGCAAGCCAAGACGTGGAGGTGGCAGCATGCAGTGTGCATTGGAGAAAGAGACATGGATCCGCCGTGGAAAGGAAGGGGTGGAGAATAGCCACGGCTGATTATGACTGTTTCTGAGTGGCCCCCTTCTCCTCATTTCCATCCACTGGTGGGCTTTTTGGGTGGCCGCCCCCCCTTTGAGGAGGTAAGCCCCTTGGCGGCCTTTGAGTGCAGCGTTGGGCTGTGGTTGCGCCTGCAGCAAGAGCCTGCAAAGACCTGCCGCACCGTGGTCCCCTTGAGTTGGGTTCTCCGCCACGCTAGATGTTTCCACACTTTCTGAGCAATTCGGGTGTGCCGCTGGGTTTTTATTCACCGGTCGCCCGCCGCGCTAACCCTTCCATGTTTTTTTCCTATCTCCCCCCATCGCTTCACCGCCGATATATCTCGCCTCACCCGCAACAACCGCCGTCCGAAAAAAACCAAAACGACCGTCAATCTTCTCGCTCACGCTACCCAACACCAAGCAACAGATCACCATCGACAGCCTCATCAGCTAAAACCACACACACAAAACTCAATTCGTGCGAATCCACTCCACCTTCAATCACCATCGTCGCTACCTCAATCCGCCTCACTTTTTCAGAAAAGTTCCGCCACCAATCAACACCCCATCGACGAACGGTTCCGAATTCCCGAGAACCGACTCAATCCCCCATACCAGAACCACCACAAAGTTTCTACCAACCAACCCCGAGAATTCAATCGCAATGGCGCCCATGAATCAGCAGAGTAATTACTCCAGTAGTAATTATGGTGAGGCCATTGTCCGTCAGGCCAATGTCCTCGCCAGCTGCTACATTGTCGATTCCGCCGCGACTCTTCGCGGTCTCCACTACTGCACTACCGGGGCCGCAGGTATGTAGCATTCTTCCATTCCCTCGTCGATGTCCCATTCCACGGCACATGGTCATGTCTCTACTCCCCCTTCCCCCCACGCAAGCCTATATTCAGCCTCCATCTCGAGACAAAACGCCGATCGGCCGGCTTGTCTCCTTCTCTGGCATCCCCACCCCCCCTACATGCTCCCTGCCGAACCCGAAATCCTGGCAACACCGAGACTGACATTCGCTATCAACAGGGGCCGAGTGGTATTCCTGAGGTCCCCTCCTCAGGATTACCATCTCCTCCGTCAAGTCCCCCCCTCGCGGCTATCACGGCGTCCAACGAGCTCGCGCTGCTTCCCAAGGCCAGCAGCAAGCGTCGCGACGCCGTGCCCGGCAAGCGAATTAGCCGTCGAGGGGGGGCGGCGCTCTCGATCAGGGAAGAATGTGAAAGGTTCTTTTGCGAGTCCATGAGGGCTGTGTTCCGCGGTGAGACGGACACTGGCCCCCGTGGCTCCGGCCTGCATCAGGGTGTTTACAACAACAATAACAACAATGGCAGCACGAACGCAACAATGCTGCAGACTCCGCCGCCGGACGAGGACCTCGCCGTCCAGCCGCACTCCTTTGGGGGTCGGTGTGGGGTCGCGGACGGGAATCCCATGGCGTCTTCCGCCCCGGCCCCGGCCAGGGCGTGGCTGGAGGTGTGGGACTTTGCCGGCGGTGCGAGCTTCCGGGCCTTTGTGGCGGACGACGGGACCGAAAAGTCACTGTTCGCCTTCTTTGACAGGAACGTCATTGGACGTGACCTGAAGCCAGCGTATGTTCCCCTTTTAGTTTCCCCCTTTTTTCCATTGAAGTGATGTAACTGACGTACTCCCCAGGCTTATGGCGCTGATGGAGTTGGTCGACGGACCCCTCGACTGCCAACACCTGGTCGTCTGTATCGACCGGGGCATCGAGGAGGAGGACGCGAAGTCGCTGATGAAGAGCCTGCAGTGGGTCGGCTTCGAGCTGACGACGCTGGACCACTGGGCCCGCGACGTGGACGTGACGAGCGACCAGTGGCTGTTTATGAGCATGGAGATCTAGCACTACCCGGGCCTCGTCCGTTCGCGTTTTGTCTTGGGTTCTTTTGGGTTCATGAGCTAGGCAGTTTGGGAGTTCTTTTTGTGTTCGGCTTCATCGTGGGGTTTCCCTTTCTACGGTTCAACTCTCTGCTTTTGTCCGCCGTTCGGCTTCCGTACCTTACGTCCTTGACACGGTTTCTGCATTACCCCGTTCTTCTCTCTGCGTACAGAAACAGCTCAGGCTCATGGCACCACCAGCATGGAACAGGGAAAAGGTGCACCGTCAGAAGAAGAAAAAAAAAGCATCAAACAGAAACGAGATGTCAGTCTCGTGTTTTTTCATGGTATTTTCTTTTTCTCTCCTGTACCTGTATTCGAGAGTCAAAAAGTTGGTGGGCTGTTTCCGCTTCTCCTTTTCCTCACTCGGCCATGGAGTTTATCATTGCCGTTGGGGAACTTGTCGTTTTTCGGATCGCTTCATGGGATTGCTTTTCTTGGGCTTCTCGGGATGGTCTCTCTTTGTTATTCACTTTGGTATTGGGAGGAACAGGTTGCAACAAAAGCCTGGCTATGAGATATTTACGCATCCTATCTCTATAATCGGACGTGCACGCGTCACAACTGAACTCCAGGCTGTCCGTAACACCACAATCAAAAAGTTGAAACTTCTAACAACGTTCTCTTTTTTTGTCTCAAATGCTGTGCTCACACCTCTGTCTCCCCAATTTTTTGGTGAAATTTATCGCTTTGAACATCGTGCCGTAGGTGGGTTTATACGCTCTCTTCGAACTGCCTCACCTTGAGCCCCTTTTCGCCCAGGAAATCCTTGACCTGCTTTACGGTGTACTCGCCACGGTGGAACATGCCCGCGCCCAAGGCAGCGTCCGTCGTCGTCTTCTCAAACACCTCCTCAAAGTGCATCGGGTGCCCAGCGCCGCTTGATGCAATGACGGGGATCTTGACGGCCGCCTTGACCTGAGAGATGAGCTCGAGGTCGAAGCCGCTGTTGGTGCCGTCCTTGTCGATGCAGTTGAGCAGGATCTCGCCGGTGCCCATGGCCTCGACGGCCTGCGCGAGCTCGACGACGTCCATGTCGCGCGTCTCGCGGCCACCCTTGATCGTGCACGCGTACCAGCAGTACTCTTCGCCCTTGGGGCCCGGGGTCGCCGTCTTAGTGATGTTGTGCCGCGTCGCATCGGGCTTGGGCACGTACACGCGCTTCGGGTCCACGGAGACGACGACAGCCTGGTTGCCGTAGGCCTTGGAGATCTGCTCGATGGCGGTGTTGCCGAACAGCTTGCGGCCAGCGCCGTAGTACTCCTCCGCCGCAAGCACGGCGTCGGAGCCGATCGAGACCTTGTCGGCGCCGGACTTGAAGTACATGGTCGCGATCTCAAGGGCCGAGACCTTTGTGCCGTCCGTGTCGACGGTGTCGCGGATGCCGCCGCCAACGGTCAGCGGCACGAAGACGGTCTCGGAGGTGCGGCGGAGGATCTCGAGCATGGGCACGTCGGCCAGCGGGCAGTCGCGGAAGCTGGTGATGTTCAGGAAGGTGACCTCGTCGGCGCCCTGCTCGTAGTAGCGCTGCGCCATCTCGACGGGTTTGCCGAGGTTGCGCACGTTGTTGCCCTCGCCCTTCTCGCGCACGTCGTACTGGTCGCCCTTTGTCACGACGAGGTCGCCCTGGTCGTTTGTGCGCACGTCGAGGCAGGCGATGACACGGCGTGTCAGGCCGTCCTGGAAGGGGACCGCCTCGGCGGATGGCGTGATGACGGTGTTGCCGCCGGCCAGGGCCGCGGCGCCGGAGCCGTCGAGGAAGGCGCGGAGGCAGCGCAGGCCTGCGGCGCCCGACTTCTCCGGGTGGAACTGCGTCGCAAAGATGTTGCCCCTGGCGAGGGCGCCAACGAAGGTCTCGTCGCCGTAAGTGCCCGTCGCGACGGTCCAGCCCTGGGCCTCGAGCTCGCCGCGGACGTAGGGGTACTTGTACGTGTGGACGTAGTAGTACTTGGAGTCCGGACGGAGGCCGTAGAGGCTTGCGCCGCCCGTGTTGGCGCTGTTCCAGCCGATGTGGGGGACGGACTTGTCGGAGGACTCGAAGCGGTCGAGGCGGCCCTTCGCGACGCCGAGGCCGGGGACGTCGGGGTCCTCGGCCGAGCCCTCGAAGAGAGCTTGTATGCCGACGCAGATGCCCATAAAGGGCTTGCCTGAGGCGATATGGGCGGAGATGGCGGGGAGGAAGCCGGCTTGGGCGAGTTGGGAGAGGCAGTGGCCGAAGTGGCCGACGCCGGGGAGGATTAGTTTCTGGGAGGGCAGTGGTGGTTAGCTTTGGACAATTATTTACGAGGTACTGTTTGACGGCGACATACTTCTGCTGAGGGAACATCTTCGGGTTTCCTAATCCACTCGACTTCGTAGCCGACCTTCTCGATGGCGTTCACCAAGCTGCGAACATTGCCAGCGACGTAGTCCAGCAGGTGGACCTTTGGCATGGTGGGCAGACTGGTTCACCGTTGATTGGGAGACGGGGTATATAGTAGACAGAATAAAATGAGAGTCGAGCTTCGGAACGAATGGAATGCGCCGTTATAAGAAGCGTCGCTCGCGGGGGAATGGATGAATCAGTGAGTCAAGAGGTGGGATGTGCTGGTCCGCTTGTCACTCGGAGTCATTGCAGGGGAAATTTACTTGCGATAGCGGGGCAGGGGGGTTGTGAGCAACACTGTGAAGACCGTACGCAGTGCCCCGCATCACACCGGGAGAGGCCCCTTACCCTGTTCAATTGACCATTGCCCTGTCGCAATCGGCTGCCGAGTTGATTGGGGCAGCAGCTTTATGGAACGGGAAATCTGCTTCAATTAATCTGATCGAGCTTCCTCAAATTTTCTACACCGCAACCACCCTTCTGAAGATGGGCATGGCGATTAAGCCTGGAGCTCCCTGACGCATCTACGACTTCACTTTGGGCGATTTCTACTCTGGACTTTACGCGGATTCGAACTCAATGAACGAACTCCATCATTCGGCCGGAGACTTCTTTCACAGATCGATGCAATAGCATGGCGAGCAACGTGCCGACGTCCTCAGTTGCGCCGGTGATGGCAGCGACCGCTCCTGCGGACCAACCACCCAAAGCACCCACTAAGACCGATGATGGTGATGAATCGGAGTGGGAATATGAATACTCGACCACTGAGACCGAGGTAGGGCTCTCGTGACAAACGCAGCTCGCAGGCGCAATTGCTGATACACCCAGACATACTATCTGACTGTCGACCTCTCGATCCCCCAGCTCCTACGCCGAAAGCGAAACGCACCGGTCTCCGGTCGGGGAGGATATCACTACAAACACTGGGCCGGCCCTCACCGGAAACCTGACGAGCCGACACACCACCGCATTCTCTCAGACGACGAGAACGATGACGAGCCCACGGCCGAGCCTGAAGAAGACGAAGAAATGGAGCAGGGTCAGATAGATCCGAACGCAGACAGCTTCGACGCCGACTTCGAGTCTGATCCAGCTGCCGACATACAGATCCTGGACCTACACTCCGACAAACCTATGTTCGCATACAAGGGGAAGGTTTTTGAGGGGCATTGGGCGCGCAACCTGGGCACAGAGGTCGTCTTCACAGAACACGACCCGGAAGACCCCATTCCTGCTTTGCGACATCTTCCGGGCGGTGTGGACATGCTCGCGGCCAGCTGGTCACGCATCAATACGACGGAGAGGCGGCTGGAACCGAAGCATGAGGCGGCAGCCAAGGACGACCCCTTAAAAGAAATCAGGAGGCAACACGGAATCCATATTCCCATCACAGCAGATAAGACGGGCGAGCGAAAACGACAAACAAGGTTTCTGGAGAATCTCATGGCGCTGAAGGTCAAAAGGGGCGAAAAGGACGAAGTGACGGTGTACGCGCATGCAGCTCCGAAGCAGATCAACGAGGGCACGAACAGTCGAAGGAAAAGACGGAAGCCGTTGCCGGACGGCATGCTGAAGAAGCGTCGGGGCCGCGGAGGCGGCGTCCGCGGGCGAGGTGGCCCATCGGCGATGGAGATCGGTTTTGACACCAAAGCAGAGCCAGGCAGCACAGCCGAGGCTGCGGCTCTTGGAGACGAAACCTTGTCTACGCCCACGCCAACAACATGGGCAGACATGGACGACCAGGCCGAAATAGCGGACACGGCTGCGGGCCCGAATGACGATGATGAAGCAAGCGAGAACGACACTGATGAATACGAGGATGGTGGTGACCTGGAATAGGCAATCTGAGAATACGCCCTCCAATCTAAAGATGAAAAGCATCTGATCGGCCACACAAACTTCGCACCCAAGACTGATATTGCGAATCCTAGTCCAGCACCAGCTCGGCCAGTTGAGGCCAAGAGAGGCAACTTTCCAATAGGGCGATGCCTCGGATGAGACGATGAAGCTGTGTGACGCTGTTAAGAGGCTTGAGGGCCTTTCGTCGCCGGGCACTCCTAGGCTGGCACATGGTTTTGTGGAGAAACCTGCATGGAGGCATGATGTGGTCAGGCTGAAGCGAGTCGGGGAAACCGTTGAGCCGGGAGGAAACCTCGACATTACAGGAACCCCGATGACTGCACCTACGCGGTAGAGTTGACGAACTACCACAGTATGATCACCCGGAAGTTTGCAACGCCTGCGGCGTGGGATGCGCCCAAGCGCCCGCCTCTGTATGAGAAGTGCCTAGACTGGGGGACTGTTTTTCAAAACTCCGTAAGACCGAGTCAATTCTCTGGAGATGGAATAAAATAAAAATCCTCAAAATTGGAGGAACTTCCTCTACTACTTACATAATAGTTCGCGGATGCCGGCAGACGATTGAGCCCTGCGTGTGCAAAGTCATCCCGGCGTGTCACTCTCAAAGCACCCACATACGAACCCACTGCCAGCTCACATACCATCTTTGAATGGATAATGCCGCTCGTGATGGCTACAGGGATTGCCCGTTTGCTGCGCTGCAAACACTCAGCGATGGGTGGAGGGCAGGGTCAGCGGTGCAACGAACGGGACCTGGCAAGCCGCAAGCCGGGCTCCTCCTCGTGGGAATCTGCAGGGTTCTGGTTGGTCCCGCAGATCTGAACCCTCCGCATGAGGCACCTAGAACCTTACCGCATTCTTGCCAAGCTGCGAGGAGCGATACCTGCCTCATTGAGGTGCGTCGCGCAGAAAATCATGTACCTCTCCCCGCCCTCTGTTCAAGGAATACAGATCCCCTTTGCCTTGGTCGGGTGGCGGGCTGCATCAACGACATCCAGCCAGTGGGACGTCCACCCGCACCCTCCAATCCCTCCGATCCCTCCCAGGCCCAGTCCAGTCCGTCCCTGATTCCCTGCTGCGGTTTGCTGCCGCTGTCGCTCTCACCGTCGCCCGCGCACCCGCTAGGTTCCATCCAAAACCCAGCCCAAAGCTTGCTGCAGTCCTTTCCTTTCTTCCTCGTCCTCTTCTCAATAAACTTTCCGCGACCAAGACAACACAAAACACACAAAACACCGTCAAAGGGGCCTCAGCGTTCCGCCGACCATGCATATCCGCTCGCACCTCCCACCTTCGACGTCTTTGTAGCGGTTTACACTTGGTGATGCTGTACGAGACCCCGCTGGCTTCCGCAAGACGTGCCGGCATCCCGAAGCCCCTCCGAGCAATCATCACTCAGCCTCCGTAGCCACGAACACCATTTTACCAGTCGACGCCGCCCAGTCCTGACCCTCGACTGCCTGTCTTTTCACGAAGCACATCCTAAACTGCGAGGCCTGGAGCCAACACGACCATTCCGATGTATTACCTACGCCGCATCACTATCCTTCTCGCCCTGCTGGCCTCCGTCTCGTTCCTGGCATGGTTTTTGCCGCGATACCTCAATCCGAACCCGCCAGATCCCGCTAAGCAGCGCGAGGACAAGAGATGGGTTAACAGCAGTCCCTACTGGCTCGACCGTCAGGCCTGTCGATGGCTGAGTCTTTGTGGTGTTCATCATCTCTCATGGGACCCTGCCTCTCTCTTCCCCTACAAGAACGACTCCGATGCGGGCGACTTGCGCCTAGAGCTAAGATCCCTCGATGGACGACACTCCGGCTGGGAGACAGCACCCCAGAAGCGGTCGCCGCGGGACGACAAGGAGGAGAGGCGGAAGATTCTGAAAGAGATCCCCGGCTATGTTCTCGAATATGCGCCGCTCGTCCACCTTTACTCTGGCGAGAACTTTTGGCCCTCCGACATCGCCGAACACATTCAACACATGACGCCCTACCTGGAACAAGAGGCTTTGAACCGCTCTCTTGTTCTATCGGACCTGCATACACTCAACAAGGAAGACGGCATGGTCTACCTCACTAGCGACGACGACGTTGAGCAGAGACCCGAGTGGCTGCACAGCCACGTTGGCATTCCGGAACCCTGGAACGATGAGGGGGATGACAACGAAAACGATGGCAACGATAACAATGACCGTCCGACTGAGAACCCTGACCGCCCGCGACCTCCCACAGAAGACACGACATGGTTCGACGTATCTCGCGATCACCCTGTTCACCGCATCTCGGACCCTCGTCGCCTAGCTCCACAATTTGCCCCCTCATCAGCTCGCACCGGCGGCTTTCATCTCCGTCGCCGAGACCAGGACCAGAAGCCGATACCCGATACGCCAACCCACAAGCCCAATCAGGAAGGCTATTCCAAGGCTCCCGCCGTCCTCGTTCTCGTTGACAAGGGCTCCGGCATTGTCGACGCATTCTGGTTCTTCTTTTACTCGTACAACCTAGGTCAGACAGTCCTGACAATTCGGTTTGGCAACCACGTCGGTGACTGGGAGCACTGCATGATGCGCTTCGAGAATGGCGTTCCCCGTGGCATTTTCTTCTCCGAACACGAAGGCGGGCAGGCTTACACATACAACGCCGTTGAGAAGCGGGGTGTTCGCCCAGTCATCTACTCCGCCGTCGGATCTCACGCCATGTACGCGCAGGCCGGCGACCACCCCTATGTGTTGCCCTTCGGCATGTTGAAGGACGTCACCGACAAGGGCCCTCTCTGGGACCCGGCGAAGAACGCCTACACTTACTGGTACGATTACGTCCAGGACTTGGACGAGGACCTCGACCTCGACCTCGATGACGAAGTCGACGTGGCTAGCGGGCACCGGAAGGACAACCCCACCAGTCTAGTCCCAACGGCTGAAAACCCCGACGCGCCAACGTCATGGTTCCATTACGCCGGCCCTTGGGGCGACAAGCTCTATAGTCTTGCCGACATGCGCCAATGGCGCCTTTTCGCCCAATACCATTACGTCTCTGGGCCTTTGGGCCCCAAGTTCAAGCGGCTTGATCGGGAGAAGCTTTGCATCACCAGCCGCTGCCGGATTCTTAACAGTTTGAAGCCCGGACAGACTTGGTATAGTTAGACGGGTTATCGAGTAACTGTTAGAAAGAGGGAACTGGTAAAGAAGGAATCCTTACAGGAACTGTCTCACTTCCGTTAGGATTCTCACCTTTTGAAGACACAAACACACGACGACGCATTTTCGATGACTACATAGATGAATTTTCTACCACAACGGGGCGTCGACTGAGGCGCTTGGGTATTGGAGTTTTGCGGTGCTTTCTTGGACTAGCCTGGGCTTGATACCCTCAAACCAAGTTTCAACTAGACGACATTCAAACTTGACTTTCCCCCTAATGGATGTGATGTACGTGATGTGACTTTAACTGGTAACTGCTTGTAGCACCAATGGTTGTCGCCGCTTATGAGCAAGCTGTTGGTCAGTCGAGAGAAGGGCAAGTCATTGCGAGTGGTTGGTGGCTGACTGTGGTATTGCACCTCTGGACCTAACCTATGTGCTACTACCCTTGAGGACTCTGCTGTATTGCCGCTACACCTGCGTATACTTTTGCTGCTGCTGCTACCTTTGCCGATGCGATTGTTGATGTTCGAAGAACGCTCGACGCTCCTCAAATTCGCCAGTGAGGGCTGCGATATATGAAAGCCGCAGCATAAAGTTCCTGGATTTTTCAACCATCCAGAAAGGCTTTTCTTTAACACCGAGGCTGTCCCAAAATAAGTCCTCCGATACCAATTGCACTATTCGCGGGAGTGTTTTTTCAAAAACTGGCCTCTTTGGCACCGTTCCTTCCCAACCAACTCTAGCAAACACGCTGATTGGGTTGGCAGCAGAAACAATGACATGGGCAGCGACCTTCAACCCCTCTGGTTCTTTCGGTTGCTGTCTCGAATTCTTTTCCCTTTTTCAATGTAGTCCCGATGTGAAAGCTCATCAGAGTCAATGAAGAAAAAGACTCTTCTCGATGGGGCAAACATCGGAAGCGATGGCAACCCAACTTCTGTGCCTTGAAAGTTGATTCTTTGATACACCCAGTGGGGATCAGGGAAGTTTTTTGAGTCTGTTTAACCAAGAATGGAGGCCTTGAAAGAGCAAGGTGCTTTGTGGAGAAGAATCGCTTTTTTTTGGTGGTTTTTTTTTTTTTTTTTTTTTTTTTTTTTGGGAGAGTAGACCACAAACAGCAGTCAATCTGGCCACGATACATGCCGAGCCAGAATGTTTCCACAAAACAAAAACAATACTCATCAATAACGTAGCCCAGTTGTTTCTGTATAGCTTGGCCATGCTGATGTTGCTCAATAAACCAGTGGGGAAGCCCCTTGTCTGTGCGAGTGAGCTCACGCTGTTATATGAACAGAAAGGGCGGAAGCAACTTGACTTATTAAGTTCAATTAGTCAAATTTTCGACTTTTTGGCCACTGAAACCAAACAAGACGTAGCAAATAGATATACCCACTACTTCCGTTAATAGCTGACATTTGAAGGACCAGATGGAAGTTGCGAGATCTGACAAAGTTTTCTACAACTTGGCAGAGTTGGTAGGAATGCGGAACGTCGTTTAGACGACTGTCCCAGTAATTTGCAGCATGTTGAAGCAGAGATTGGCCCATGTCGGCGTTGTCTGTCTGTATTATCCATACTCTTTCGGTATCTTTCATCAAGCCTTTAAACACAGGCTGCTGCAGGTATTGCAAACAGCTCAAGGCCCGCTTGTGTCAGATGTTAGAGTATCCGATCCATCGCAATGCTAACCCTCTGTTGCTCGGTTGTGGCATCGGTGTATTCTCCTCGACGAAGTTGTTCCTGAATGATGGGAACCAGCCTTGCAATACAGTCACCATCCTCGAACATCTCGGCCAAGATATCATCTAACTTCTTGATGTTGAAAGACGCGAGGGCTTTCCCCGCAAGGAGCAGTGCTGAAGTTGAGCACTGCTCTTCAACCCTCGCGCAGAATTTGATGATGCCAATGTACGACGAGACTAATAGCTCCTGCATCTCTTAAGACTCAGGGCATAATTTCTCATAGTCCTTCAGTCGTTTCATTTGGCGTACAAGACTCTCCAATTGAACCTCCATCTTTTCATAAGACTTTTGTAACGGTGCATGCACTATCAATGACTGTTAGATATGGAAATGTTGTTTTCGGACAACTCCCACCTCCAACACTGCCTTCATGCCACCCCAGATAAGTGCTGGTGGCATGGAATCAGCTTGACCTGATAGGAGTCGGCATCCGTGTAACTATTATGGTCCCTTCAGATGCATACACGACGTGCTAAGAACTCCGTCATAGTCCTTCAATGCTACGATGACGGGTCGCAGGATCCTGCGAGAATCGCGCTGAAAGTGTTTCTTTTCTAGCTCTAGAACATATTGATATATTCCTTTTACAGTTAACAGCGTTTTTTTCTTCTAGAAAGCTCTTCATAAACCTCGGCGTCTTCTTCTTCGTCGACTTGTCCGCCAACTCACGGACCGCGCGACTGAATGCGGAAGCTGGATGCGCCATCTCCCTTGCTGTTGTTCAGGGTGCAAGTGTTATGAATTTTCCAGGCAAGTATCACTAAGAAGGAAAAACGAAACGGAATGGAAGAATCCTCCCAGCAAATGTGGTTCATTGGAGTTGGCTGAGATCCTCGAAAAACTCCTCGATGGTTACACTGGATTGGTACTTCACAAAAAACCGCCGCAAGTAAGCTTAACAACGAATAAATCTTGATCCTTCCGAGCTCTTGACACTGATACCTATAGATATCGCCCGAGCACCTCTACCACGCATGGAGCCGGCTAATATCACGCTTGGAGGCTGAAAATTCCAAAACTGATGCCGACGGTGACCTCGTCAACGACATTCAAGCCATTCGTGAATATCTCTCTCACAAATAAAAAAGATCACAAAAAAACGTACAGACTCACTGATTCAGCACAACTAGATCACTTATGAGCAATTGCGGGCAGAATTTCTTCGTCGAGCCATTATCTTCACAGATGATAACGACTTACGCCAGCCTTCAGCTTTCAGATTTCTCTCTGGCTCGTATCAAACGCCCATCGGCGGCAGCAATTCCTTTTCAGTACACGGCCAGATACTCACTCATGATGGTATTGACTTTGGCTAGGGGCAGCAGGAGCATAAAATTCCATCCTTCGAAGGAACAAAAAAGATCATCAGTCTCAAGCTGCATCCGATCTGCTCCCATCAGAACGCTGAACTACTCACAAAAGATCCTGTAGAGCGCGGTCGAAATTACATTCACTTTGTAAATAGACCGTCCTACCGAGAGTACTGCGGACTTGCTGTTCGTGTAGAAGAATCGACAATTTTCGAGACGAGTCGGACGGTCCGATTCAAATCAGAGGGAAAAGTTATGGTCGACTCGGCTGCTCTTCGTTCTCAAAATCTCACTGCCGAAGAACTTCTCAACCTTGGGTAGAGTTTGAAGATGTAGTGCCTGAGCCCGATTCGCTAAAAGAAGAAAACTTTATATCGTGCAATTATAAGGTTGTAGAGTTCTCCTTTACGCAGAAGACATGGGCAGCATTCGCTTTATCCAGTATGAGCGAGGTGGGTTGGAACGATAACACTTTCGTCAAGCTCATAATCCCAGAACACAAGCGCAAGATGGTAAGGCTGTTGGTTCAATCCTACCGCATAGACATAGATGATGACTCATTTGATGATTATCAAAGGTAAGGTGAGGACCTGGTAGGTCTGCTGACTGGTAGCCCTGGGGTTGGAAAAACCCTGACAGTGGAGGCCGTTGCGGAGGTGTCCAAACGACCATTGTACACTGTATCAGCCGGATAGCTAGGGACGAATGTAAAGGAGGTTGACAACCAATTTATATGGTCCTGGAAATCGTACGGAGGTGGGAATGTGTTCTCTTGATCGATGAGGCGGACGTGTTCTTGTACTTGTACAAGAGAGGAAAGACTCCGGTGGAGAGGAATGCTCTTGTCAATGTCTTCCTACGAAGATTAGAGTCAGTTTGATCGCCCCGAGTCTTGAGTGACACTTCGTTTTCACTTGGAAACTAACAAAACAGGTATCTCCACGGGATCGTCATTTTGACAACCAACTGGCAGAACGACATTGACGAAGCATTCAAAAGTAAGCTATAACCTTGATAACTCGCGAAAGCACTGAACTTAAACCGAAGCTCAGGTCGCATCCACTTCAAGTTCCATTGCCCTCCGCTAGATGCAGAGGCTCGCCTGAAGATCTGGCAAAACATGCTTGCTTCCGTTTCCAATAACATGTCAGACCGGAGCCTCACTGATGGAGAAATGAAGCATTTAGCAGCAAGACCGTTGGACGGTCGAGAGGTATTTCTTCCTCCCAATGCGTTCTCAAGTCTATGATACCTGACGACTTTATCAGATTAAAAATGCTGTCTCGTGTGCAGCCTCCATCATTCGCGCGAACCAAGAGCCTCTCTCTATGTCACTGATCAAGGATATTCTTGAAGTCCTTGCTGAAGACCAAGAGACTGAAGATCGACGAATGGACATTGTTTCAATCGATAGCACTTACCATGAGAACAGGGCTAAGAACGTGCGTAGAGCTGATGGGGGTTGACACACGATTGCTGTCTCTTCATAATCTCATTTTGTCGAAGCACCGATGTAAACATGTTCAACTGATTGGTTTATCATTCTTGCTCAATGTTGTCTTCTTACTCTTTCCCTGAGTTGTGGCATCAATGTGCCGTCAGTGTTTAGATCCACGCAGAATTTGAAGCAAACAGAGATAGCGACTAGTAAGATCATCCTAACCATGCACCTAGTATTCCAAGCGTCTGTATCTGTTTTGGCCAACAGGCTGATGTGTATATCTCTCACCCTAACACGCCGTTCTCTGTCATCCGCTTTAATCAAGAATCCCTCTTCATGCCACTAACCAAGGGCATTATGGAAGCCGTCGGTGGAGACGAAAAGTCGAGAGGTCAACAAACTGGTATTGCCGCGATCGACAGCACTCAATATGTGAACAGGGTCGATAAAATGCGTAAAGCTGTTAATGGGTCCATACGTGGTTGGTGCTTGTCGGTTTAAAGTTGCTTTCATTGCAAGCTATGACACATTGGCTCGAGATCGAAATTTGGTCTGGCTTTTTGTTGTAAAGTTTCAGTGACTAGTATGATACATGGAAGAAACACCTAACCTGATTTAAGTCTATGGAAACTTGTAGTTAACTCGCGAAAATTTCGATAGAACGATGCACCATAGCAAAACCAAGCAGTGTGTCACACGTGTATCTTGTTCGATTTCTTCTCTCCGACTAAGACACTCGACCATAGGAAAAGGCATGGTCCTCAGCCATGTCACAGTTGAGTGGGAGTCGGAACGAGATATAAGTGCGGTATAGCTAGTCAGCCTTTTCTTTCTTAGTTAAATCTCACAAATCGTCGCTTGTTTTCCTACGCAACAACTGACATCGTCTTAATATGCGGCCGTCTTCAGTCACCCCACAGTCATTGCTCTAATCTGAACTTTGTAACCAATTATTGCCACGACCTCACTGATTTCCCTCATCATCGAACATCATGGACGGAAAGATCTTAAGCCGTTACTATTAGGAGCCTCATTCATACTGCTTGGTGCCTAGGACGTATATCCATTACGCCCTCGTTGCCAAATCACAGCTATTGAGATGGATAGGGAGCGGGGTTTTGAACACCGCTAAAACACAAGACTCGAACTGACATCATTCATCATCTGTGATGAACCCTAGCGTCTGCGAAGTGGAGTTTAAAAGTGGTTGTCTTATTAGAAACTACCTACGAGCCGCTGCACGGTTAGAAATAGCTGCACAGGATGGTCTGTACGCTTGATAAGCAACATCTGTGGCTAATATCAACTATAGATAGTTCGTGAAGCATTTCTTACTTCACGACATCATCCGACTTCCTTACAATCACCCTGACGATCGATAAAAGGCCGGAATACAGCAATGGTCGTCACACATACAAGGCAACCCACCAGCTGCTAGTGGACTTGAGCATTCCTAGCCTAGGTACTTCTCAAATCCCGCTATTCTCCGAAGCAAAATGCGAAACCTCGATCGAGAACATCTATGGTGTCCACTTCTCCGCAATTGGCTCTACTGCGGACTTACTATAGTACATCGGTAGCCGATGTGATACTTCTGTGCTCTCACAGACTGTCTATCAACTTGATGATTTTTGATTCGCTGTGTGTTTCCTAGATCTTGGAGTCAACTCCGCCCGCCTCCTGTCATTTTGGGCCCGCAGCGGTGGCTGATTGCTGTTCTGCGGCGCGTAACTCCGCGTGCAAAGGCTCCGCATGGCGCGCCGAAAGTCCGCAGGATTGCTCAATTATGTTTAGATCTACCAACGAATCTCGTGTCAAGTAAGTAATAAAAGGCCACAGAGTATCAGGGAATTCGTCTTCGAACAAATCATTAGCGAATCAAACTTCTCACACCTACCACACAACTACTCCCGCTGTCCTCTAACCATGGCGTCTCTTACTAATCCCGCTGTCCCCAAAGGGTCAACCGTTCTGGTCACGGGCATCAACGGCTATCTTGGTTCACATGTTGCAGACCAGTTTCTCAAGTATGGCTACAACGTCCGTGGTACTGTTCGTGACGTCAACAAGAGCGACTGGCTCTGCAGCCTATTTGAGGGAAAGTATGGCAAGGGAAGATTTGAGCTCTTGGCGATACCAGACATTAGTGTTGAAGGAGCATACGATGAGGTGGTGAACGGTGCGTCCCCGTTCAACGTATTTCTATTCGGATACAATCCAGTGCTAATCATTGTGCATAGGCACGTCTGCATTCATCCATGTTGCCGCTGTTGTTGGGCTTAACCCTGATCCAAACCAGGTCATTCCAATTGCCGTTTCGGGCTCCCTGAATGCCTTGAAAGCAGCTTACTCTGAGCCTGGAGTCAAACGCTTTGTCTTGACTTCCTCATCGTCAGCGGCACTGCCCTCAAATTCCGAGGCCTACAAGCAACCCCATGTCATCACACGAGATTCTTGGTCTGAGGACGGCATCGAATTGGCTTGGGCCCCTCCACCATACACATTGGAACGTGCCATGGCCGTATATAGTGTCAGTAAAACCGAATCAGAACAGGCGGTCTGGAAGTATCACAAGGAGCATCGACACACACGTCCGGACCTAGTTGTCAACTCGGGTACGTTAATGTTCCAAAACCTCATCACTTGAACGATGAACTGAGTTTTTCGTTTTAGTTCTGCCGAACGTAAACTTTGGCAAATGCCTGGACGTGGTAAACCAGGGGTACCCCTCAAGTGCAGGATTGATCTCCGCCCTCTGGCAAGGTGTCCAGGTTCCAGACTTTATACAACAACCTCGTAAGAGTCCCCTTGAAAATCTCTTTCTTTATACTGACTCTTGGCCAGATTACTTTGTAGATGTCCAGGATACCGGTATCCTTCACGTTGCAGCGACTCTTCTACCAGACGTCCAAGACGAGCGCATCTTTGCGTTTGCAGAGCCGTACAACTGGAACAAAGTGCTGGCTATCTTGCGCAAACAAAACCCGGATCACCCATTCCCCGATGATTTCGAAGGCAGCGTGTACCCGCATACCATAAAGCCCAGGGACAGAGCAGAGCAATTGCTGAAGAACATGGGTCTCCCAGGATGGACCTCCTTGGAAAACAGCCTTCTGAAGAACACGGAACACTTACGCCAAGTCAAAGCCTAATCAAGACTAAAAAGGGAATGAGTGAAATCTCTCATTTATAGAAATACCTCGGGTACTCCACGAAAGTAAATCAACTTAGCCACATATGTCTTTCGTGCTTTCGCAATGCAACAGTAATCGACTCAACAAACCCCACTGTGACATGGCAATCGTTCCCAACAGTCAGACTCTCGAAATACATGAGTACTGGCTAGTGGTACCGGTGCAACGGGATTAGTTGCTCTTTTGTGTTTACAGCCTGCAAAGCTCCTCGCGGACCATGATCATCCCTTGCCCGTCACGATGCCGACAGACAGCCAAGAACGAACCTGCTAGTAAAGATGTGTTCCAGTACCAACCTTGCTTACACCGGCCTATTACAATAACTCGCCGTTCTGTGTATTCTCTGTGTCCGTTCCGAAAATGGAACCAGTTTCCAACTTTGCGAAAGTATCATCACCATGCCCGAACCCGAAAAGCCCTACTCATCGAGTTGGCGGTCGCGATGAAGCGACACTACTGTAGAAGACCATGAGAACAACTCTCGCATGGTTTCCAACTATGAGACGTGGTTGCTCACTGTTTCATGAACTGAGAAAAGGAGCAAGCATTCCGGACACTCTCTGTTTCTTTGATTCCCGGCTAATCCCGCCATCACTGCAGCCTCAGCATTACAACCTTTCTACTCCACATGTTACTCCAATTTCACTTCATCCAGTGTCCCTCCACCTTTGGAAAGTCCACTTAAATCAATGGGACTTGCCGGGAGGAGACCGGCTGCTGAAAGCTGATGGGTCATCCGTCCTGAGACGCCTACCAGAATGAGTAACCGGCGGGGGACGGCACCCAACCTCGAGCGCAACCGAAGTCAAGCCTTTGGCTGCATGGATGCGCAGCGTATGCAGCATGTCAAGATCCAGGGGCCAAGGTGTGAATGCCGGACAACCACCGAGACATCCCCATAGTCAATCCAGTCTCTTCAATCATCATTCAAACGGCTCATGGCGGCTGTCGCATTTATTCCGATGATAATCGGCCCTTCCGACTCCCGGAATCATTTTACCCAACCCCACGTCAACGAGGCTAAAAAAACCAAACCACTGGCAACCCCCCAAAAAGTCCCTAAGCAACGGCATGTGATTTCTAATCAACCCCTCCATTTTACCCCTCCATCGTCGGGTCTCCCGCGAAACCGCGCGACGCCAGGCGCAGAGGAGGGGCAGAGACGGCGCGAAAAAATCGCAAAAGTGACAGAGAAAAATCTCCAACCCCACCCAACCGCAAACATTGAACCACATCCCGCGCGCCCTTCGCATCGGCGCAATTACCATACCTTATTCTCCCTCTCTCCTCCCTACCCGCCCGTCGCATTCTAGAATCCTTTTCTCGGAAACGTCCAATCCCATTCCCCTCTTTCTAATGTTGACGTGATCAAAACTTCACCAGCGGAGCCCCTTCATTGGATAGACCGAACCAAACCCCGCCGCCGCCGCCGTCGACGCCGGGCTGAGCCGCAACTTGCCTTTACCACATTACCACTTTACCACTTTAACTCCCGTACAAGGGCTTCTCATTCGACTGCCCAGCTATTGCGCAATCGCAAGGCGTTGAAGAAATCCCACGCGACAGCGAACCCGTAACCGCCCACCTGTTCGCCTTGTTTTCCCTTGCATCGTGAGCCAAGACCCCTGGTCTGACGTCTTGTCACATTCCTCCCCCCCTCCCCCCCCCCTTCCAAAAGGCACCCCTCTCGAGCCATAGAGGTTGTTGTCACAGCTAGAAGTCGGATGTGCTGAGGGGCATCGTCGACTCAACTTTCGCCAGCAAATCAGTCTGATAACGGCCCTCACCACACTACCTCGTCGTCGTGTCAAATTCGTTTGAGTCTTCTCTCGGCGTTTACTTCATAACTTCGTCATCGTCGAAACGCCGATCACCGGCAAAAACCGGCCGTAGCCGCAGCCGCGACCACACCCCGCCTAAAACACCAGAGTAATCGCATCAACAACCATGGGTCTCCTGCAAGTCGCCGCGCATACTCTTTTGAAATTGTATAGTCTGAACAGGGTCCTAACAACTATTGTAGAGCTCTGGGAACAGCCTTGGATTGGCCTGATGCGAAGCAGCGCGCCGGACAGGTTCGGGAGTGGGGTATTAAGGTTTGAGACCCTTCATCCGGTCACACTCTGAACTAGACTTGGCTGGCTTAGTGAGGAGCGTCCCATGTGCTGATGCTGCCTTGTAGCAACTCCTAGAGATATGGAATAAGGCAAAGAGTAAGGAGCGCGATGCCATGCTCTGGGGAGACGAGGTACGTAAGATGTGTTACGGCTCATGAGGTGAAGCATCTCATGATCCATGGCGCTTGACAACTCGTTATTCTCATGAGTTGTTGTGCCTTACAGTGAGCCCCTGTGTTAACCAGTTTTACTTAGGTCGAATATCTGGTCGTGACCTACTCAAAGGACGAGCCTAAAGTCCGCCTCTCCCTCAGACAGGCCGAGATTCTCACAGCGCTCGCCGAGAGCCCCGATCTTGCAAAAGAAGGTGGCTGCGTACCCGATCTGCAAGATGTTGCCAGGAAGGAATCGTGCGTCCCCTCTCTCATCGTAACCCTCTCACTCGTCCTTCACACTGGCTTGTCTTCTTCAGAACCTGTGAGCATAGAAGAACTTCTTGACTGACCAGGCCAGAGCGTTGACCCTCCCCGTCTTCCACCCGGAATTCGGCCGCTTCATGCTCGAGGCGACCCCCGGCAAGCCCTGGGGCATCGGCTTCAAGGAGCTCCTCGACGTCGAGCCCGACATGAAGCTCCGCCGCAAGATCGCAAAGGACCACATGCACTCCAACGAGTACCCCATCACCCTCACCACCTTCCCGCGCATCGGCTGCCCGGGGGACTTCACGGAGCCCTACTACCCGCCCTCCGGACCCAAGCTCCGCTCCCAGTTCGTCCCGGACGAGATCGCGAACCCGCACATCCGGTTCCCGACCCTCGCCGCCAACATCCGCTGGCGCAGGGGCCGCAAGGTCCAGGTCAACGTGCCCGTCTTCCACGACAAGAACACGCCGAACCCCTGGAAGGACCCGACGGTCAACTACGACCTGCACAACTGGCCCGAGGACGACGACGTCCGCACGGGGGGCGCTGCGCCCGACAACTTCATCCACATGGACGCCATGGCCTTCGGCATGGGCAGCTGCTGCCTCCAGATCACGTTCCAGGCCAAGAACATCACCGAGGGCCGTAAGATGTACGACCAGCTCAGCCCGCTTGGTCCCATCATGCTCGCCCTGACGGCCGCCACGCCCGTGTACAAGGGCTTCCTCGCCAACACCGACGTGCGGTGGAACCAGATCAGCCGAGCGGTGGACTGCAGAACGCCAGAGGAGCTCGGAGAGAAGGTGAGAAGAAGAAGAAAAAAAATTGGTTTGCTTTATGGTATTGCGAGAGCCAGACTGACTGACCAAAATCACCAGCCCCTGAAGAACGACCGCTGGCGGATACCCAAGTCCCGCTACGCTTCCAACTCGACCTACATCTCCACCGACCCGCGCCTGCGCCCCGAGTACCTGTACCCGGACCTCGTCATCGACGAGGACATCAAGGCCAAGCTCATGGAGGGCGGCATGGACGACCGCCTCGCCACCCACTTCGCCCACCTCTTCATCCGCGACCCCATCGTCGTCTTCGAGGAGGACCTCCAGGAGCTCGACCTCTCCAAGACGGACCACTTTGAGAACCTGCAGTCCACCAACTGGCAGCACATGCGCTTCAAGCCCCCGCCGGCCGACAACAGCATCGGCTGGCGCGTCGAGTTCCGACCCATGGAGATCCAGCTGACCGACTTTGAGAACGCCGCCTTCTCCGTCTTCATGGTCCTCGTCACGCGGGCGATCCTCTCGTTCGACCTCAACTTTTACATCCCCATCACAAAGGTCGACGAGAACATGGAGCGCGCGCACGCCGTCGACGCCGTCCTCAAGGAGAGGTTCTTCTTCCGCAGGAACCCCTTCTCCAGCCGCCACCGCAACCTGGGCGACGAGTCGAGACCCGGTTCGCGGCCCGGGTCGGCGGTCCCGAGCCGGCCGCCGACGCCGGTCCTCCCCGTCGAGGACGAGTACGCCGAGATGACGGTCGACGACATCATCAACGGTAGCTCCGACGGGGAGTTCCCCGGCCTGATCCCGCTCGTGGAGAGCTACCTCGACGGCGTCAACGTCGACGTCCAGACCCGCTGCGAGCTGGACACGTACCTGCGGCTCATCAGCCAGCGCGCGAGCGGGAAGCTGGACACGGCGGCCCGATGGCTGCGGAATTTCATCGACATCCACCCGGCGTACAAGCACGACAGCGTCGTCGGGGAGGATATTCAAAAGGACATCATTGCGGCGGTGATTGCCATCGGGGACCGGGAGACGGCGGGCAAGGGCTTCGGTGGGCTGGACATCCACGGCCTCCCGAAGCTGCTTGGAAACTTCCGACGGGGTTGTGGAGACTCGGAATAGTCCTCGCAAACTCGTACGGAAAGAATGTCGCAAACGAGGCTGAAAGCCCCATGGTTTAGGGAAGGGAGGCCGTGTAAGTCGCGCAACTACAGGTTGCATCCGGCGCCAAAGACAGGCTTTTCTAGGTAATGAACACATAGACTCAAATGCATATCGAGATAAGCGTTGCAGATTCCTCAATGGACGCCTTTTACGACGCATGAAGGGACGTGGCGGTACCAGCCGCAAATCAAAAGCCTTTGCAACAGGGAGCATAGGTGTGTGAACATCACGTCAAACCAGAGCCATGGCTGGCCGCAGCTATGCCTCGATCAGGTGTCAGTCATCGATCAGACACAGAAATGGGTTATTCCTGAGTGCCCACGATCTTGAGTGAATACCAGACCAGGGCCTCCAAGACCTTCTCACGACGTGAGGCATGCTTATGTGACATGGCCCAATACGTCGAACTCGCAGCTGATGAAGAATGAGTTAGCCGGGACGCTTTCCACCTCCTCTAACAACCCAGGTTCATCTCCGTGGCGCCAAGTGACGTAGCAATAGAGCGTCCAGCGGCTAGCCCTAGCTACGGCGATTCACGGTTCTAGTCATGAGGGTGTTCGTGGCCCCTCTGGCCCTATGATGGTGCTTGAATATGTATTAATTCTAGCCTCAAGAGACGCCTTGAGGCTGAGACAGCTTATCGGGTTCACAGCATGACGGCTTCATGTGCGACTATATTGCAGCCTCGGGGTTGCTCTGACTTTTCACTAGAGTCAACGCTTGACGCGCATGGCAAAGATCCGGCCAGCTGGAATCGGCCGTAAGTCGAGATGGACAAAATGAAAAGCCGCATGGTTCTAGAGTTCCCCGTTCCCAGTTTCCAGGAAAGGCCTGACCCGGAAAGCTGGTAATCTAAGGCCAAGGGGGTGTGTGTGGAGGCGTGTCGTATCGTGGCTTGCCCTGTTAGCAACTTGGACACCGGAACCGAGTCCGAAATCGACACGGGGTTCGTATGATGCTTTCCCACAAAGACGGGAGCCTAAGCGCTCTAGTTGGACCGACGTGCTGCTAGACCGCCTGGTCGTGTCTTGGATCTCCTCGACCGCCGCACACCCCAAACTAGTTTGATCCTGTGGCGAGAATAGTTGCACCAGCAGTCCGGTCACGTCTTGCGAGGTGGTTTTGTCATGGCATGCTCCTGGGATCTCCTCCGTAGCAGTACACCATAGCGTTGACAGTCTCACGCCGGTGTGCCATGAAAGTCGGTGGCTTCCCAAATCGCACGCCTTTTGTGCTGGCAAATTAAGGTGATTTCACGGTTGCATTCCTCTGCTGGCAAAGAGCCACGTTGCGACGAAGTCAGGTGGCTATCTGTAGCTGACTTGATGCATTCTTGGCCGTCAAGTTAGAAAAGTCGTACCATGTCCAAACCTGCGTTGTAAGACACCATGCAATACCCTGGCGGCAATGTCTGCTTGCACGGTGCATCCACTCGCAGTGCGGCGTCTGGGAAGCTGAACTTTTCTAAAGGGGGTTCAGGCAACGAGCTTCAAACCCAAGCCAAGCCACCAGCTGTCACTGGGGACCCTCACGAGGTGGTTGTGTGCAACTGTGCATCTAAGCTTGGCGGTTTGAGCGCCGAGTGATGTGGCAGGACGACCGGACCGCATCATCTGGTCTTAGGGCCGAAGATCAAATCCAGGACTGCAGATAATCTGAAAGGATTCCACTGCTGCCTCTCCCCCCCTTTATTAGATCCATGGATCTTCCAAACGAACGAAACGATGGCTGAACGGTGATGCATGGAAGTTTAGCCCAGAACTTGGAAGTCTACGCTTCCATAATCTCCCTGCGTTCTCGTGTCGATAGCGTCGCCGCCACGCGATGTGGCGAGGTAAGGAGAAAACAGGCTGCCCGCTGCCTGCTGCCCGGTACGACCGTTCTTTGCTTTTGGAATAGGCGTTCCAGCTGCATTCGGAATGGGCGCAATTTTCTGGCATGTCGCGTGGAAATCGTGTGGGCAGGCTGAAGCGGCTTGGAGATGGCAACCGGAAGCGGATCAGATCGCCACGAGGCGCCATGGTTCGATTGCTGGACCATCATGACGTAGCTGGCTGGGCCGGACGTGCGATGGGAGTCGATACAGAGCGCGCTATTGATGAGGCAGGAGCTAGTCTCCCGCGGGCGGGATTGTTATCAGTTTGGGACTGGTTCAGCAACGCGAGGCGGTGTTGCGGGTGTTGGCTGATCGATGGTGCGTATTAGCTGTCGGATCAACGCGTGCGCATGTTTGACAGCCGGTAGTCATGGTCAAACGGCCGTAGGAACTGGAACTGTGAGCCTTGTGACGGATTACTAGGGGTGGGATGTGATCATGTCCATCACGGCCATTGGCGCACGGTACGAGTTCGATCCTCACCCAAGCTGTCAGATGTGACAAGCTTGCTGCTGAGAGATTGGCGAGCCAGTTGGGCGGTAGCGTGGCCAGAGACGGAATGAAGCATATCCTTGCGTAAACATACGGGTGTCAGATCGTTTGATGAGATCCAACCAGATCTACGTCCGGTGGCCTCGTGGAATGTATCAATGGGAAACCAGAACAAATCGGGGGGTGGGGGGGGGGGACAGATGAGAGATCCCGGCGACAAAGCATGGCGAAGCGAAGGGGGAAGCTAAACCAGATCGTACGATGTGGTCCATAGGGAAAGCGTGAGAGTTTGTGCGCCAAGAGTTAAACATGGGTAAATGGCGGCAGTGCTGTTTAGAAAAGGCCGGAGCAGGTGGCGGCCAGCACCTGGGCAGTACATCGCAAGCACGCCTTTTTTCCGTTTCCCTCTCTCAGTTCCCTGCGGTCCGAGTCAGCGTGTTAGAACCGGGGGCCGGGGGACGTTGTCGTTCCATTGCCTACTCGTCGTCGTTGTATGCGTACCCGGCACAGAGGAACGCCATAAATGGCCAGAGACAAGGAGTCCATGGCCACATGGTACTGACAGCGGAACGCGAGGATGGCAATGGTGATAGGGATAGGGGCTGATTCGTACCGTGTGCTGCGTGCCGCACTATGCAGTGTTGATGTACCTACCATAGTATTGGGCTAAGCAGAGAAATGGGCCAGACCCTGATCCAGGGATCTGAGCAGTATAGCTTATCTGCTTTCGGGGGCTTTGGTACCCACGTGGCTGGGAAAGGCACGGAGCTTTGTGACAGAGCAAAGATCAACGGGCAACGGACAGTGTCTTGGTGGTTATGGCTTGGGCTAGACCAGGCTGGGCGACGAAGTGATTTCCCGAATAGCCCTGGCTGCAGATAGCAGAGCGAAGTGGAGTGGGATGGGCTGAGAGGTGACTGAGACCGAGTCTCTGTTGGAATTTTCCTTGTCTTCTCTGTGCCCGTTTGGTTACTGTCTGTCATTGTTGAGACCTACCGCATGAACTCGTCCGGGGCAGCTCGGGTGCCTTGGGATCCTCGACGGACAACAGCGCTCTGACGTGTCCGAAGGCTTCGGGTACAGATGGAGTTCAAGACAAGCCGACAGATTGGATGACCACCCACCCCGGTGTCGCAATGGTTGTCATCATAGAAGTGGAGGAGGCGCTGGCATGGATGGACCTGACAGCGAGCGGGGACGAAAGCAAAGTTGACTGAACAGTCGGTCAGTTGGTTTGGGTCCTGAGATGCACGATACGAGCGTGAACCCAAAGATCGGGTCCATCATCTCGCGGGAGCTCCACCAGCGCCGTAAGTGAGGGGCGATGCCTGCAGACACAGTCGGCAAACCAGGCGAGGGAGGAACATGCCGTCGCCGCTGGTCGGCAAGAGCAGAGCAGGTAAGTCGACTTCGGTACGGGCGAGGTACCTCGACCTGTGCTTCGGGTCGAGAGTGGAGACAGTCCTCTCCTTCCTCGTGGTCATCGGTTAGGAAAGTGCTGCACAAAGACCGGTGATTGGCCACGGCCGGCTTTCACCGAGGTGGAGCAATGTGCCTGATCTTGCATTGGAATGGAGCTTGGTAGATCGATACTTATCTGATACATGACATGATTCCAACGATTGAGCGATATCTTCAATACTGTTGTACAAGCTCAGTACAATACAGGCCCGCGTTTACTTACGCTAGCGTTGTGGATGGAGGCGACCTGGAGTTGGCGACGGGGCCGGCCAATCCGCAAAAGGTAGGTTGTTCGTCAGCCTTCCTTCCAGAACATGGTCAGTTTCAGACCCTTCGATAGCGGCAATATCAGTGACGATGCCACTGACCCTCTGGGACGGTGTGGTGTACGCGTACCCGTAGATGCGACGATTTGCCCTCGCATCTGAGTCGATACAGCTTACCCCACGATCAGGTACAGGGTATGTCTGAGCAATCAACAGGCAAGCAAAAAAGGGACTGGGCAGTAGACATGTGTACGAGACACGGGGGAGAACGGCACCAAGCCATTAAGCCTTACGGTTAAAGTCGACGCAATGAGCAAGGTCGGACCCTCGAGCGAGAAGCGATGCCAGAATCTAAAAGTAAAGCATGGTGACGATGAAGCCCACTAAGCCGTTAGCGATGACGGGAGTTGAGCAATCACGCCACTCACGAGTCGTGAGGTTGGGAGAATGGGACGAACATTTCCTAGATGCCGCATGTTCTGGAAGCGGAGGCGGAAGGGAGGCAAGGAGGGTCGTGGAAAAGCCATTCGGCGTACTTCGTATATCGTACCTTCGCCTGTCTTGTTTCTTGTCTTGGCCGGTGTGTTCAAGACCGGGTCGATGGGTGGTGGTGTGTGGATGGGTGAGCGAGTGAGAGTGAGGGTGAGCAAACCGAATGAGTGAGTGAGCTGTGAGTGGAGGAATGCCCGACTTGAGAGGATCCACCCCCGTTGTTTTCCGCCCAAAGTGAATCGCAATCAAATCGACGCAAATCTGCGATCGCATCCGGGGAGCCGCCGGGGTGCGATGTGGGCCTAGCGATACCCAGTTGGGTAATGACCTCCAGGAAAGCCCCGGTGCGCCTCTTTCCACTGTTCCATCCACACCAACCTCTCCATCTCTGGGCAGAAGTACCGCCACGTACCGCGGGGGTGCGTGTGGCTGGCTTCGCACTCCCACACCCCCCGTCCGAGGTCGCATTCTCGGTCGGCGCACCACGTTCGAGCAGAGTTCCCAGCCAGCCCACCCAAAATAGCGCCGGGAATTTTCAGAGAGCTTCCGCGATGCGATCGAGCTGCTAACCCTGTAGATGATCTGATTTTTGGGGTCCTTGTTGCCCTGTGCCTGCTCACTTCAAGTTGTTCAGCACAACTTTTTCCTTTCGTCTGGTCCAAGTGCCCTCCTCTACAGAGGAAACAGAGCGCGCACACTGGCGTCCACCCCAGCATACAACATTGCCCAAAAGAAGCCATCTGGACTGCACTATTCGGACCTATTGAATGTCCCGTTTTCTTAGACTCCCACATCGGCAGAGACACCCAGAGTTTTGGGTCGGCGTCGCGCCCTCCCACAAGGTTTCCGCCCAGGGATGCTGCGATACTACTACTACCTCGGGTTTCCACCAGATGCATCTTCGGCACCCGAGGATGGTCACAAAGCCGTATTCGCTATTGAGCAGGGTCGTTCGAGTTATTAGTCTGGGCATCTCAGATTTATCGCCCGGATGACGGACAGCAATACACAAGCCCGCTTGGATGGCCGGCGATGGAAATAGGCCGGCAAGTCCCAGAGAGATGAGGGAGGTATAACCGAGCCAAGCGATACAACGCGAGCGGTAGTTTGGCCTGCTCTGCCCTGCCCGCGCTTGCTCGCCTCTCACAGGATCTAACTTGCATTTGAAAGGCAGGCCATGCTTGCAAGAAGGATCCCCATCCGAGAGATCATCGCGGCTACGGGAAGAGACCGCTCAAGGAAAAGCAAATCGTAGCGAGAAGACAGCAAGAGTCAGGTTGTGGGAGACGCGCACTGGGGACGCAATCGCGCCATTCGTCTTGGTCAATCAAGGTTCGGCCAAAACTGTCAACCAGCACCTGAGCTCAGATCCATAACAGAAACACCACCGACCTCCCAAAGTCATCAAGCCTGGTTTTCTCTTATGCGGCCTTGTGCCCGGATAGAATGGGGGACGGGGCAATACTGACATCCAACGACGCATCGTACACCCTGGCTCTGTCTTCATTATCACGACTTTCAGGAAACCTCTCCCAAGTGCCTGCAGAGGTATGTTCGGGCTTCACCAAAAAGAGACATGATCCGTTTGGTCTTGTCTCGTCTCGCTGCCACGCCACCATGTTTCTGTCTCTCAGCTCCGCCTCCGTCCCATGCGGCGCGGTGCCATCCTGAACGAACCTTCGACGCCGAATCAGACCAAACAATGACACAGGACCGCCGTGTTCACCGCCTCCATTCTACTCCGTTCACCACGACCGAAAGCGTTGCGTTTACTCGTCACCCAGCACACCCCCCTTAGCAGCGCCCCTTCATGTCCACTTTCGAAGCGAGATGGCGAGATATTCTGTTCGCTCGGCTTCAACTATGCCCTGGGTTACCAAACTCAAATGAATAATTCCTTCAAAGATCGGCCGAGATGAGGAGCACGTCCGCAACCTTGCCGATACAGAGAACCCCCGCAACACGGCCCTTTTGCACCCCGAAATGACTCGCACGCCCGCTCGGCGGCCTAGGGCAGCGCCGACGCGGCTATCATAGTTTGATCACCTCTGGCGGCCCAATTTCACTCTGATCGTCCTTCGGCATCTCATATGGGATCGATCAAGTCTTGTTCCTGGACAAGCGCCCCCCACCCAAGCGAGATTTACTTGAGCCCAACTCTTCGAGACCATCTCCTTCCGCAGCGGAAACCTTCAGCAAGGACTCTCACGCTGTCCAAGCAAATACGAAGTCGGGCGCCAGCCTTCCATCACCGCACTGCTTGCTTAAACGGGCCGTCTCACTCTCTGGAACGTTCCAGCGGAGAGTCTTATCCCATGGTACTGAATTCGAGGCTGCCACGAGGTTTCTCTGGTGAGTTGGGCCCTTGTCAAAGCCCACTTTGCCCCGGTCTCGATCCTCGCGGACATGCGCTCTTCTCAACATCATAGCAGTGCTCCCCAGACATGTTCACGATCCTCGTCATCTATTCTTGCCTGCGAGCCCCTCCATCGGTCAAGACTCGAACCCTTCAGATTCACATTCCCCTGTCCCCGCCCGGGCGCGCCGACTGGGCCTGGATGCATACGACCCCGACGGGGATGCTATGCAACACCATTCCATCACTTGTCCCCCCGCTCCCGCGAAAGCCTGCACATCGCGGAACAAAGATCTCGAATAGATGCGGATCCCCCTGCTTGCAGCTTTTGATTCTGATGCCGCTGTACAGCCCTACACTCTGTCAAACAATGCACAGTGACAACAGCCATGCGCGATTAGTGACACCGTAGTTGGGCCTTGTTTCCAAGTCTCCCTTTTTGGAGAAGGAGGAACCGGTCAAGCCAAGGCACGGATGGCCGCTTTGCCTGCCCACATGAACGAGTGCTAGGATTGGACGGCGGGGCGAGACTATTGAAGGGCGACGAAACAACTTTTCAATTCCACCCATGCGCCGTTTATTAGTGTGGCATGCCTTGGAGGCCCTGCGGCGGAAGAGTTCATCCTAACGCCGCGGCGCATGGGCGAGACGCAGCAACGAGACGCCACCTCTACGCCGCCATTCCTCTTCCATCCCAGACCAGCCGGCCCGGGGCCGGTGTGCTGCTAACGTTGTGCATGCCGTGCACACCGAATCCCTCGTATGCCATGCAGTTGTCCACTCCATGCGGCCTTTGGTCTCGGAACGAGACAAGCTACAATTCCGCGAGCGGAGCCCGTAATGTCCACGCGAAATGTGTACTGCGGTGCATGTGGTATGGTACCCGTTTCGACGCGTCTCATACCTCTCTCTCTACTTTCCAAGGTTTCCATTCATCAAAGTACTACCGGATGCTCCTTCAAATCTTCCAAACCTCCAAATGCTGGCAAGTCTCGAGCACGTCTATGCCTCCCTATCGAAAAAAAGTCAAAATTATTCATCAAGACCAGGAATGTGACTCGCATCCCACGCCTCGTGGAAAACACAATCAAAGTCCAAAACTGCCCGAAACAGCAAAGCCCACACAGTTTGGCCCTTTGGGACATTCCACCCCGCTGGCAACCAAACGCAGACAGTCGAAGGCATGGAACGAGGAGGAACCCCTAGAGTGGTATCGAGATGTGATTGTTGCTCCAGCGCGTCTAACCGCAAGTGACGGTCTATGGTACGTATACACCCTAGACAGGTCTTCTGTTTCTTCTCAATAAACATTTCACCTTCGCCCTGTCGTGATGTCACATGGGCCGCATCTCGAACCATGTTCCCCCCTTCGGTCCCTCCCACAGCGGTAGAAGCCTGCGTAATGTCGTCCTTTTGGGCACGGCTGCCAAACGCGCGACACCGAGACCCTTTTCCAGTCTCAAGAGGGCTTGGGACGGGTTAGGAGAGAGAGAGAGAGAGACGTACGGACATGGGTCATGGGGTGACCGCGCGGAACGGGAAAGAAACCCCACAGGCCCTGCTCCCCCGCTTGTCAGCCGTCCCTCACCCATCCTTGTTTCTCCGGGCATGATCGCAGCTCAATGACAGGCCAGGGAACCACGGCAAACATGGTTGATGAATCTCATCGTCCAAAGAAAATGGAATGGGAACGAATGATACCTCTCATCTATACCCCCTTGCGTCTCGGTAGCACACGCCAAGCCCTGACAGACATACACCCGGAGGCCGAGGGGTACCCTTCTTTCGGAGAGAAAGCCAAGGAGAGACACACACCTGATCGTCCCTTTCATTGACGATTCTTAGGCTGTTGGCTCCATCCGAGCCGAGTCCAGCCAGAACCACTATGCCCGGTTGTTCATTTTACGCTCTTCTTCAGAGGTTTGAGGCGGAAGAGTAGGGAGAAGGAAATAGAATACCAAGAGGGCGCTAGAAGCTGCAGAGAATTACGCCCCCCCCCCAAGCTTTTTGATCAAAAAGCGGAACCAACTGCCTAGGGAATGAGGGGGAGAGAAGTGAAGGGAGAGGGAGGGAGATCGAGACAGGAAAGCAAATCGGCAATAAGCTCGGGACGATGCGAGAAGAGAAGATTTGTGAGAGACCAACGAACCTGAATACATCACCGAATGCGACGACTCACATGTCACAAAACCCAAAAGCACTCTGTCACCATTGCGTTGACGAGAAGGGAGAAAATAACAACAATAATACCTATCGGTGTGTCCCAGACGGTCCGTAAACCCCCCATTCGTTTGAGAGCGTTTCTTTCATCGGTAGCTTTCTCTGCCTGTCAGCCTTCCCTCCTATTTTTTATTTTTCCCCTTCTGCTGCCGCACGCCCTCTTGCTACGTGTGGCACGTCGGCAGAGATGCACACGCCCCCCTTCCTCCCTTCACCCTCACCCATCTCGGTTCCGGTCTCCTCCAACAACAATAACAACCAACAACAACCCGCCCGACCAGGGCATCGAAGGCAATAATATTGGGGGGGTTAGAGATGCCACAAGAAACACAGAAAAAAAGAAGAGTTGCTGGTTGTGCGACGACGCACGGCACGCACAACGTCAACCCGCTACCCGTCCAACGCACGGCACGCTCCAGGCTACGGCCGATGCGTAGAAGCTGCCGCCTCCCATTCTTGCTAGGAATTCCTGTGTAATGCGACAACCGTAACGATGAGGGGCGACGACTCGCCGAGAAACCTTGGAATCTCTTGTCTTGCAAGGTACGAGGGCACGAATGGAGGAGGACGCCGAACGGTACGACGTCCCACAAACGCCGATATGAACAAGCAGACTACCCGTCTTTACGATCTACTGCCCCCCTCCCTTCCCTCCCCTTCGTTTCCTTACCACACGTTGCGTTCTTCTTATTTTTTTTTAAGTCCCGTACGTCGTGCATGCGGAATCGCAACGTACACACTCACACGTCGTACACACATGGGGGGGGAAGATGTGCTCACTCACATATACGTAACCGTAGATGCTCACGACCCCCAGTCGTTACATTGCCTACATGCATACACTCCCTGTCATGTGTGTCACACGATTGGTGTAGTGCGTGTGGTGACCTCAACATCTTGCCTTGCCTCCGCCGTTGCCGATGATGCCTCTGCCTTTTTGCCTTTTCAACTTTTTGTTGGATCTTTGAATATCTGCGATAGGTCAGATCGTTAATCCAATCCCGCCCCGACGATCTTGCCTGATGAATGACTGCTGAACCACCCACAACCCCTGCCTGACAAGCGCTGACCGATGCTGACAGCCAATATCAGGGGGGGTGGGGAAAAAAAGGCTCCGTTTGTGTCAAATAAACCCTGACCGAACGCCAAGTCCCATCTGTATATGGAAGTCAGATCGGATCAGAAAACCATGACAACTGACAAAGACCAGTCATGACAGCCCACACTGCCCTTCCCGTTCTTGTATTACCTACCTGTCCTGGAATCTGAAGGTACCTACCGCGACGATCGGTGTCCAGCAACGAACCGCGCGGCACTTTCGCCATGCCCCCCATCTCCATTTTCGCATATCGCCGTCTCCAAGGACCTTGCTGGCTGACAACAGCAGGCCAGAGCTACCCGCACCTCGAAAACAGGGGACAACCCCTACCTTCCCATCCTTCACCGCGGCACACGAATCTTGGGCAAGTACACCACGGTATTCGCCGTGGAGAATAAGCGCAGGAGATGCTTTTACTCTAAATGGAGCTCAGACCCGGCCCCCCCCAGACGCGGGCTCCATCGACCTTCCCAGTCGACCCGGCACCATTCGTCCCGACTTGTCGTTTTAGCGGTCAAAACGGGTGGATAGAAAGAGAGATACCTAGGCAGGAGAGTGAGAGTCAGGACCAAACCCTCCCACCGGGAGGAAGGGGGGGGGGGGGACGGGTTTCTCCCTGGCTTGGGCTTGGCCTGATCTGATTTCTCCTCCGCCCGCCAAGGCGCGTTCTTGCTCGCCGAGCCCAGGAAAAACTGAAGAAAGCGGGAACAATCGACGCTTATCTTGCACTTGGCGCCCTGGTTTGTCCACCTGACATGGAAACCGGGGCGGCTGTACCGGGACCCTGGAGTTCCAAAGAAAGGAACATTATTCGGAAGAACACCAAGAGGGAGAAGACAACATTGGGGAGGTAAACGAGTTGAACACACACAACATCTAGCTCGCTGGGGGTAGGGGGTGGGCCGGGGCGTTTGCTCCCCCCTCTCCCTAACGCCACGACATTTTGTATACGTGGCTCTGTTAATGATTTATGCGTCTTGCTTGATGTCAATGCTTCTATTGCTGTCTGTTGTCCACGGTGTAGCTCACCGCCGCACGCACGCTATACACAGAGTCAACACGCCCACGAGGGGGTGGTTGTTGATGGATGACCTGACGTTCAGCTCTGGTCACTTCTCACATCAAAGCTCACCCGAGATTCCCTCCCGCTCCCGCTCATCATCCACAACACGCACGCAGATACACCCGTACAAACCCCGCGCTTTCGTAGGGACCATGCCCGCACCCCCGTGAATCGAAAAGAAAAGGAAAAAAAGATGGCCCCAAAATGAACCCAGCCTCCCCTCCCCCCTAAGCCTAGTCAGCAAAGCAGATCTCACATATCGACGTCGGCGTCGATGGTCCCCGATGAGATGTTACCCGTCCGACCATTCTCCGTTGCGGAATCTGGCTCATGCCGTCACGAGCGGAAGCTGCTGAAGTCGTCGGCGGGGGGGGTGTGGGTACGCTGGCTCGCTGAAGAAGCTTTTCTTCGCCATGGTCGTCGTATGTCTCGTACAATCCAGGACAAATGGCAATGTACTGAAACAACCCCCACGCAACGGCTGCTAAACTGGCCAAGGATTTATCGACGCATGTCACTTGGTTGGGGCCCAGGCGAGAAGAAGTCATGAAACCTCACGTCTCGATTTGTTTATCAAGTTTCTTGGAATCCTGTCTGCTTTGGACCAGGAATACACCATGAACCCGCCTTTCCTTTCCCAAGTGTCCCTTTTCCCGCCGCCGCCGCCTCCTCCCGTGGTATCTCGCCCATCCGGCTACTCTTACAATTAGAAAAAAGATCAGCTAAAACTGTTTATGTGCCCCTGCACAGTCCGTAGCCTGAATGGAACCTCTCGCGCTCTCGTCCACCGGTTATCCAGGATGATTGTGTAATAGCGAAGTATGCCGGAAAACCAAGGCAAGACAAAGAAAAAAAAGAAAGAAAAAACACAAAAACATGTGGCCTTGCGCCAGTCGAAAGTGTCGAATCTTTTCACAGTACGACGCCGACATCCTTGTCTACTTCCCATCCCCAAAGGGACTTGTTTGAAATGCTCGCCCTCCCTTTTTGTCTCCCTCGCCAGGGAGACCCTTGCCAGCCACGGTCAAGGAAAACGTCAAATAGGAAAATAAGTCATTGCTTGCTTCGAAAACGATCGGTGGTCGGTCTGCGGTTGCTCGCTCAAAGACAGGTCTTTGTGGCGTCGGGTTTGTTTAAAAAGCCGTAGTCCGCTTCCCTCAGAGTATCGAATAGTTCAAAAAAAACGAAAGTGTCGAGATCCAATGTAATAAACGCCGCCAGATGATTGCCCTGCCCTTCGGTGCCTATCCGATGAATGTTTGGTGAAGATCAGGATATATACAGTTAAACAAGAAAATGTAGAAAGTCGATGCCGGGTATTTAGAGGTAAAAAGTTATGGCCAGCTGCGTGTTGGTGTATGAAGGTGACGACGCAGTGCGGGCGCCCTGCTCGTTTGATAGCGCACCAGTTGGTGGGCGGTAATGAGGTATCCGAGTGTTGTGTGTGCGTGTGTGGTGGTGCGAACCGATCCGATTGCGATGTAGCATCGGCCATGGTGACGTCCAAAAAGCCGAAGCTTCCATCGATATGTACTGTTGAGGTTGTTGCTCCTCCACAATCGACGTCGTATTAGCTCCTCTCGTCAGAGGGCTTGGGGCGGATTTGTCGTGCTTCGAGCTGACGCTTCCGCTCCAGCTTGGCGTAATGCAGCCCACACGCGTTGCAAAGCGTCCGGGCACCGTCAGGCCCACGTCGCCATTCCGGCGTGTCGATTCGGTTGCAGCTATGGCATCTCCCTGGAGGCGCAGCCCTCTGTTCCACTGCGTCAGCTTCCGTTCTTTCCGGTTGGTACGGTCTCGATTCAACTTACCCCTCGTCTCTTCTTGACCTCTGTGATGCCGTAGTTGTTCTTGTTCATGCCGTCGTACATCGGGGTGTCTTCGTCTTCATAGCCCTTTTGCTTGCCGGCCGCCCGCACACGTTCGTTGCTTTCCTTGACGAGTTGCCGAACCGAGTCTAATGAGTTTCTGATGTAGTCCACATTGTCTAGCATGTCGTTCACTTCCCGCTCCGTGGGAAGTCGGTCAGGTAGTGGATGACCGCCATGCTGCTCAGCTGCAATTCTGCCGTACGCCTCGGCGAAGTTATAGATCGTCCTTGTTGCTCCAGCGATCTGAGAGAACTTATTGGTAAGCTTGACGGACACATGCTTGCAACGGGGCCACTCACTCTAGAAAGACAATCCTGGTATCCCCAAGCATCAAGGTGACGATTGAGGGTCCGGTCATATTGAGCGCGCGCCGGACCGTATTCGGCTTCTTCAGCGTGAGCTGCAGAGCGCTGAGCTTCGAACGGAGAGGGCAACGGCGGACCACCGTGACGAGGCGATACGGGATATGCTGGTAGAGGAACCTGTCCAGGTGGGAGCTGGCTAGGATGAGGATGAGGGTATATCGTTGGCGGAGGCGGAGCTGGGTGTTGCGCGTAGGGGCCGGCAGACTCAGCGGTCCTTGGGTCGCTATCGCGCATGTGCTCAGGCTTGTGAGGCGGGCTAGGCTGGGCAGCAGAGAAGCTGCTCAAGGGCGCAGTAGGCCGGCCAGCGAAGGGAGGAGGCCTGGGAGGGTCCGACATAGCCGGGAGAGCTTCTTGCCTGGGCGCGTACGTTGCCGCATGGTGAGGTGGCCGAGGTGAGTTCTTGTCAGTCGACGACTCAGCGTAAGACCTCGGCGGCCCAGGTGCGAAGGGCGAGGGGAAGCTCTGTGAGCCCGACATGTTGGATGCTTGAGAAGGCGGATAAGGGCTGGGCTTCGCACCCGAGATGACCTCGGAGAGCGAAGGAAGCGACTGTCGATGAGGAGTCTCTGACTCATCCGAAGGTCGTCGAGGTTCGATCGGCGAAATCATGCCTGCGATGCTGGGTCCTGGAGCTGCGTGCTGGTAGCCAGAAGAAAAGGAGGATGGATGGCCGTAATGGGTCGAGCTCGGGCTAATAAGGGTTGCGGTCGCCATGGCGGGGCCGTCGCGGTAGTGTCTGTCGAGAGGATCTCTTGGTGGAAGATGGCGAGTCTCAAAGCGCTCAGTGTGACTGGCAGAAGGTGGATGGCTGTTTAAAGGGAATGGGGTTGGTTAATTGTCTGATCTCGGAGCAGGAACTTGGGAAATGATGAGAGGGTGGACTGGGGGCGTCCGCGAGGATTAAACCAACCTTTGCCTAGGACCAGATCCGCCCGCTTCCATAGCGGGTTTGCCGGGAGAACAGATGAATGGTGACTAAAACCCCAGATACGATCTATGAGCCTCTGTGCATCTAATTCGGCTAAAGCGTGAAGGGACAAGAGCGAGGCTAGTCCGTGAGGTCGGTGTCGAGACGGGAGTCCGGTGAAGTTTGGTGTAGACAGGTGGAGATGATAGGGAGATGGTTGAAGGTGGGAGGCTCAGAGTCATGTAAGAATAAAAGCCAGGCAGGGAAGAGATGTAGAGGCGAAAGAGGGAGTGAGAGATGGGCGGCCAAAAAAAACCAAGCCAACCAGAGACAGTATGGTGTGGTGGGTGGCTTGGCCTGGGATGAGGAGATGAGGTTAGGTTAGGCTGGTCGAACCTCTCTCCAGCTGGGTACCCGGTAGGCAAGATCTGATCAAGCTATCGGGCGCGTGTGAGGTGCGTGGTGGCGGGACGGGAGAGGTCACCGTATGTATCTTTCTTCTGGGAGGGGTGTGCGTGTGCAAAAGGGGAGGGGGGAGGGGCGAGAGAGATCGGGGGTGGTGCTGGCTCCAGTTGGGCGTGTCGCGAGAGGTCCCAGGCTGAGAAAGAAAAAGCCGCCTAGCGTCGGTCAAGTTACCACGCTGCTCTTTGTGGCGGCCTCTGAATGTTTTCTTCCAAGACACACACACACTGTTTGAAACCCGCGTCTAGGCTAGCCTAAGTGGACCTGGGTAATTCGACAGGGTCTGGGAGTGAAGTTCGAAGAGGGGAGTGAGCTTGCCAAAATACCGTGGACCTGGGCTGGCGGAATTCTGATTTCTTTTCGATGCCGTTGCTTTTTGGTGCAGGTCTAGTGCCTTAGGAAGCGGGCGCACTTCCAACGAGTGCTGAAGAGAGAGGAAGAGAGGGAGAGAAAGCGTGTATGTGTAAAAGACACGAACGCGGTCGTCCAGGAAGCGTCTAACCCTGACGAGAGAAATAATAGCGCGGGTAAAGCGTAATGTGAGGCGTCGTCTGGATTAAGCGCGTGATTGCCTTCGACTGTTATGTGACTCGCTCCTGAGATCGTGCCTTAGATCCGACACCCGATCAAGTGAGTTTCATAGGAGTTGGCTTGGTGTTTCCAAAGTCATCAGTGAGGGTTTGCCGAAGAGAATGAAATGGTTCGATGATGAAGAAAGGGAGGGAGGGAGAAGGAGAGAGGAAGGAAGGAAGAAAGGAGAGGAAACGCGAATGTGCGAGTGAGAGGAACTGACAGAGGTATTATGAGATCAGCGACTGCGTGCTCAAATCCAGGGCTGGGTGTGATATGTGAGGGGACGTATACCGTGTATTCTCGAAGAATGAGGAGGCCATAACGCCCTTGTATGCTGGGGTCGGAGAGGAAGTAGATCTGTCCTTGCTTGGACTCATCGATCCCTTGAATACAATGCAGGCGTGGGCTCTCTGTCGAGTGAGAAGAGAGGGTATTTGCACATAGGCTTAATGTGCACAGAGGTATCTGCGCGACAGCAGGGGCATGGGAGACTTTGATACAGTGCCTCAACGGCGGTACGTCCTGTTCCCTTCGCTCCTTATGGACCAGATCCCACCCCTAAATGTTCTTGGGGTTATGTGGGGGGGACAAGAGGGCAAGGTATATCTGCCCGGGGACTATATTATGTAGATGTGCGGTGTGTTGGACTGAGAATCGCTGTGGGCCAGAGGGAGATGCGGGTGCGCCTCTCTCTGCATGTACCGGTCAGTGTGGGCAGGGGACCGGGGTAAGTCAGGTAACGCATCGTATTGTCCAAGTATCCGTCTAGTCGACAGACTGGGGTGTGAAGAAGGGGGAGCCCTTAGCACTCAGATTGGCGGCAACAGAAGGTCGATTGATTGACTGATGTGCAGATGGTCTGCACTCGGAGCTTCACGTCTAGGGGCTTGTACCGCCTCGTGCTGTCCTCTCACTTTGCCCAGGTACTGTTATGTGGTCTCTTTGCCGAGATATGTGGTACGAGGGGGTAACCACTTCATCCAAAGCAAGGACTGATGCTCGATCTCAACTGCAACCGAAAGGAAGCGACTCAACATCTTGGATTGAAGACAGGCAATTTGCCACAACAGCAGTTATATCAACGACCGGCTGAGTAGACGAGGACGACCACGGCAACGACAACGACTACTGACTGATGCAAATGTTCTCATTTTGCGGGGCAAGCAGAGTCAACGAACCCTCGGCGAGGGGCCAGTCAAACCTCGGAGAGATTCAACTGCCAGGCCTTTAGCACAACCGTTCAGCAGTGGCCTCGTCTGCCGCTGAGCGCCTCCAGTCGAGTTTGGCAATCTCTATGACGAAGAAAAATGGTACGACTTTTGAAAACCATTGCATCGAGGCAGGGGAGACGCTCCATGATTATTGGCTGGCTGTCAAGACTGGATCGCGCATTGGCCTGTCGACGGGGTCAGCGGCTGGGCAGGGGGGGTTCGCCAGGATCATGATCAGTTGTAACTGGGGGGAGCACAGCGGAATCCTGGCCAGTCGCGAGAAACGACGGCGCCGGCTTCAGCGGGTTGGCTCTCACGCACTCCCAGTCGCCCAGAAGTGCCGCATTGCTGACGACGTTGGTCAGATGGCGGCGTAGCAGCGGTCGTGGTGGATTGATGGATGGTAGCAGTGGTTTTATGTGTGCGCCGATTTGCGATTCGGTGGCCGCCTCCCACACATCCTTGGCACGATGGGAAAGTAACTGGATTAGGTTATGACGATTTGCCTCGAGACTGATGAACGCACTGAAGCACTCAAAGAGATAGATGTCCATGGAGCCAGGGACGCCGAGGTGGTCCAGCAGAAGGTTGATGCGGCTTCGATGATGCTGAAGCTTGAACATGACAGAACCGATGTCTTGAATGCACATACCAGACTGATCGATGCTGGGCAGTGGTGTGAGATGGAAATGGCACTTTGTCTCAAGGGGAGGGGGTTTGGTCTTCATTTCCATCCATCCATGATCCAACATCCTCCCGCCGATGTCACGAAGCTTGCGGTGGCTTTCTCCAACACCGGCAGCACCCTCGATAGCGACGTCGCTTGCCGGGACAGTCCCAGTTTTTGTGCCCACCCAAGTGGGACAGGGCACAGGGTTCGTTGATGAGAATGAGATGCGCAATGGATGGGACGTTCGTAAACAGAGAAGGGGGGGAAGGTAGAAGGGGAGGACAGAGCGTTGACGCTGGGAAGCGTCAGGGAGCCGATGGAGCGTAGCGAGCATATCTTGAGCGAGAGGCTCCAGAGCAGCTCATCCTTTGTGCAGTTGAGCTTGAGCTGGGTGTCAATGTTTGCAAGTATCGAGCGCGCTCCCCACAGATGGGGACCGATCACTACGGACGGCACATTTTGATTGCCACATGTCCGTAACCAGGTTCCAGGGGACTACTATGGTCGAAGCTCCGCCTGTGTCTTGTCGAGAAACCGGACGAGGGCGTCAATAAGATTGGAGACGGCATGCGCTGCGATTCTAAATGACGATGGGCAGCGCATCAATTGTATGCAATAGACAGCGGGTGATGTCTGAGCCCGAGGGTGATGATGGGCGATTTTCTGTCAGGTGATGAAACAAACGACAATGGGAGCAGACAACGGGCGAGCCAGTCAGTCAGTCGCATGCAACGCAACGCGAGGGGGGGACTGGGAGAAAAGTGGAATATCACTGGCAAGCGAGGCCCGGACCCAGATCCGGACCTGACTGGGCTGACGTTGGGTTAAGTTTTTGGCTTTGCAAGTCCCCATGCTTCCTTCCCTTCCCCGTCTCTTCCCACATTCGGTCTAAACTTGGACCGCGCCGGTGCGTTGCCGTCCCGAAGGAGAGGAAGGCAAGGGAAGGAAAGGAAAGGAAAGGAGAGGAGAGGGGAAACGGAAAGGAGAGGAGAGGGGAAACGGAAAGGAAAGGAAACCAAAGAGAAAGCACGCCCGGGGGGGCTGTACCTTCCTCCAGTCCCTCGCCTCCTCCTCGGTTTCTCTGCCTGCCCTTCCCTGCCTTGCAGTCAGTCCTTGACTCTTGCCTTGCGTTGCCTTGTCTTGTCTTGCCTTAGGAAGGAGCTCGTTGACAGTTTGGCTCCTCCATTCCAGACACAGGGGGGCGCTCACTTAACCTCAGCTGAGCATGACGGCCCCGGCAACGGCGACGGAGACACCCGTATTGCATGCCCACCCACATATACCTGACTGGAGTGTACGGTGTGGTCCTCTCTGTACTCTGTTGCACGAGGCGGTGGTGCCTTTGAGAAGGTTCCCCTACAGTGGCCACGTGCTGTAAGTCCACCCTTCTGGAAGCCCTGTAAGGTCGGGAAATACCCTGGGTGCCCGCTTCTCTAGGGGCTTCCAGCTGCTTCACCTAGTATACGAGCCTGACAGATGCGGATGCCCAGCTCACGGGACACCCGGCAAGTGAGGAGAGGCGTAGTGCTCTGTACCCGTGCCTGAAAGTCTGTTTCTCCTTTCTCTCTGCGGTTGTCGCGTGTTTGGCGTTGTCGGAACTACCCAAACCTTCACCCACCTGTCCCTGCCCGCGTCCCTGCTGCCTTGTAGCCTTGGGCGGGAACTTCAGAAGATGGGTGGAAGCCGTGAACATCAGATAGAATGGGGCTGATCCCTTATGTAATCCAGATCCATCCGAGCAACTCCAGATACGGCACCCACGCAAACCACGTACACGCCGCACTCGTTTCTCCACCAGTCCACCTTCCTTGTTTTTTCTTCCCTTTTCCCTCTCCGCTTCCTGCGGCGTGTGCCCCCTCCAATTCGTCTCTTCAGCTCCTCCGACTGTGCCATCCACGCACACGTCCCTCGGCCATCCTGTATCACTCACTCACTGTTCGCCCAGTGTGCCTGGCACATCACTTACCCTTTCCGTTTTCGTCACTCTGATATCCTCTCCGGCTAGTGGGGAGTTTTCCCGGAGGGCCTGGGCAGAAAATCCATCCGACCCGCCGCAACGACAGATCGCACTCCTTCGACTGGGGCAGCAGCAGAGGCAGAGAGGCCCACGCACATGGTGCAGACCGACATTGGATCCTGACGTCCCAATCGCCTTTGCCCTGGCTTGGCTTGCCAGACAGGCGACGCCATCATCGACGCTCAATGCACCACCTTCCCCCCCAATCCGTCGCGTACGTCATATCTCGCCCATGTCTTCGGCGCCTTCGTTTTCGCCTAGGCCATATATGGCTGGCGGGCGTTGACCGAGATTCTACTTATGCTCAGACGTGCCGCAGAGGCTCCCCGGCTCACCCCGTCATCTCGCGCAGCCGAGCCTCGTTTGTCAGATTTTCACTCCGACAATCTGGTCTGGTCGATAGGAATTCGCCTTGTGATAGTTCACATCCATACAGCGTCCCGCTGGTCTGCAACTGGTCGCACTGCACTTCGCTATTGCTTACCTGCTGCAACCACAAGGCACCCCTCTACACCCCTCATGCATCTGGCTTAACCGCTCGACGGCCTGCAGGTGTCAGAGGAGTCGTCCCCGTACTGCCTCTTCAACATCGTTCTCTTCCCCCTCTTCTGCCGCCTCTTCCCGAGTGGCCATAGGACCTTGACGACGAGACGCACTGCCGCCGCCTGGCCTTTCCGAACCTCCCTTTCTCCACAATCCACTAGGTATAGACGGGAGGGCACTAAGGGACTGACTGGGCACCCTGAGGCGTAGACTGCCATCCAGACTTCACCTGCCTTTGGTTCCGATCAAAGGGGCCACACCACAAGCCGTATCCCCGGCAATCTGACGTGGAGACAACCTACGGCATGCTGTTCGACCGACCGCCGCGCACAATCTTAGTCGGCGGCAACGCAGCAAGTTGGCCACTCCATCGTCTCCTTCGTGTTACCCTTCGCACGCCAACCATCTGATTCGCGCTGGCAATACCAGCCTGTCTTTCCTCCGCCGCAGCTACTTCCTCGTTTGTCACACTCGAGACTGCATTGCACACGATTCGAGGCCGTCTATTCTTGACTCGCGGACCTGTGTTTAGCAGAGGAGGTACGTCTCTGGCAACCAGCCTACCTGTCGGCCTACCTGGCTTTCTCCCGAGCATCCAGGTGACCTTGTACTGCGAACTAATAATGGTCTCTGCATCATCCCCGGCTCTCCTCTGCCTTTTGGCACTTCGGCCGCATCGTCATGGCTCGTATCGACCCAGAAACCAGACGGTCTAGCGCCCAAACTGCCCCATTCACCCCGTCCTGGATGATGGATCAGAAATGCACACCATGTGAAGTACCCGTCGCCGACGGCCAGTCATGGTCATCCACCCACCTCACCGATTTTCGAATACCCCCTTAGCTTTGGAGTTGGGCTTTTACACTAGTACAGATACCAACGTTGCCGATAGAAATCAGGGGTCCTTCCTGATGGGCCCTTAGCGCATCGTAAGGCCCCGTCTCGGTGCATCCGCGATGATCGGGTGTGCCAGAGCCATTCTCGTGGCCAGTCAATGACCGAGATGTCTCCCCCACCTACGGCTCCTTGTCCTTCCAGTCGATTGGGATGCTGAATCGTATCATTTCATTCCTATCCAATGGCTAAGGCTCTCACCAGTGCATGGAGTCTGCGGCCTGGTCAACTTACCCTGTCATTCCCGCCAAAGTTCACGAGCAACCGACCAACCCTGGCAACTCCTTGTTTGCATCCCCAGAACGGTCATTCGTCGTTGTCCCAAGGACCAGGCACCTGCAAAGACGGGTCAAAGGTTGGGCCCGCTAAACCATTAGCAGATCTCGCACCGGCTTACGTAGATTAAATCCATCTGACACCCCAAGATGTCGAACGGCTGACTATCTCGATACGTGCGGCTCAAACGTCAGCACTTGTGCCGGCTCTGGCACGTCATCAGCGGCTGCACTGGGATTGATCTGGATCTTAAACGACACGCGCCGGAGGGCGGAGAAGAATGTCTTCCTACGAGACTTTGTCTCAAGGGGATATGTCACGATATCATGTCATCCTCCACTACAGACCTCAGTTGCAGACCTTCCCAACCTCCTCAAAAATTGACACCAGCATTTAGTTGACCCCTGTGTATGCAATTTACTCGCACAGATTTTGGACGGCGTGCCTGCAAGCCCGATGCATATCAACGCCGATCCCTACCGTTCTGGTTCCGATTCCCTCATGTTTCGGGCTCCACCAACTCAAGTGTACCGAGGACAGAGTCGCAAGATCTACGGGTCTCATCTCACGCCTCTCAGGCATATGTGTCTACTGATCAGCAGTAGGCTAACTGGCCTGGTATGAGGCGTTCTCTCGGGGGCCAAGCTGGTACCTCTCAGCATCTCGCTAACAACCCCTAGGCCTGAGCGCTGATGCCCGACGAACCACAGCATTGCAACCTGAATGACGAAGAAGGATGGCAGACTTTTCTGTCATTTTCGCTTCATCAGATCCTCAACGCCGAAGGATCTGCCTCTTACACAGACTCCAGTGCCGAATTCCAGCGAGTAGCCTTAAAAGCCTGTTGTCTTGGAAAAGCCTCAAAAGAGTAAAACAATTTGCGACTGGCGGGGTACACAATGCGACAACATACCTTACCCTCCATGTTTCTTGGTCTCACTCTATCCGCGCAAAAACTGGCAACAATTACGAGATGGTGACCCATCCTACATCCCAACAGCGTCACAGAGGGTGCACCATGAGCCGCCAGTCGCGATTATTGCCACCACATCAGGAACAACTCCGCGATACTCCTAGCGGATGCTCCCAGATGCATGAGGATCCTTGTTAACACTAGGAAGATGTATTGCTGGCTGTTTTATGCTGCGTGTAACCCGGGCAGTCTCTAGCAAAGCCCCTGATAACCTCGAGGTTCAATGAGGCAGTCTCTCAGCAGGTCCTCATCTCATACGCCGATATCGCCAACCCCAACCAAGTCAGGGACTTCTCGGTCAAATGACATATCGCCAGACGAGTAAACATTGCCAGCACGGCGCCATACCTTATTTTTGACATGGAGCGTCAATGTCAGGTTTCAAAGACCCCGGTGTTGCTGGGACATGGTTGCCACAATGCTGGCTTGAGAGCTTCAACGTGTTCCAGGCCCCATCATCGCGTCTGGAATGACTGCATGCCTGTGCGCGACAGGCCATTAGTCTCACCTGAATGCTTCTCCGCCAGAGGCTCAGAAAGCAGATTGTCCCTTCCCAGGTGGACACCGGAGTGGCATATGCACAGACGGGTATCCGTCTGCAAGCTTCTGTGACACCCACGGACGCGGACGACTATTTTCTCTCCCGACAAGAACAGTCTCGACTCACTCAAAGTTCATCTCGCAAAGCCGAGATAACTCTTGTCTATCAAAACTTACGCCTTGCAGGCTTGTGGGGCCTTCTGATGCCGGGGTACGCGAGGTGTCATTCCGGAAGGTGGACGAGGTCAGACGGCCACGCGAAAAAGAATGTGGATGCGCCCCGGGCCGCAGCTGTCTCGCGACGACGCAAAACCTGACGTCGGAACGTCTTTTATCCAACTCCTCAGGCTACACTGCATTATTGATTAACAACACTGGCGTCTCCAAGCAATGAGAGAGCAATTGATGTCCGACTTTTCTCGAATCGTGTTGTAACCAACGACGGCGCCGTTAGTGCATCAATATCTTTGAAGCAAAAAGTCCATGAACGCCAAGTTCATCGGTTTCATGGGTTGATATGGCAGATCCTTGGGTGAGAAGGATCGGGCCCAACAGGGGCTGCCCAGATGAGAATCCAGGCTCGGCGCGTCCAAGCATCAAGACGTTGGACCACCTTGAGACGCTATGTAGCTTCGCCAGATCGCTCTGGTGGCCCAGAGGCCCTAGCCTAGAGACAGTTAACAACCTACCATGGTCCGCAAGGCTCAAGCTTTGTCCCCAGCGGGTGCTGAGGGAGAGATTAGTGAACACACCTGGGCCATCCACGCAGGCGCGACTGTCGGCACAGGCTTTGGATAGACCGGAGCTGATGCACCTTGAATGTGCAACTAAACGGCCCGCTGCTTTATTTTGGTGGTACCTCACGCCTTCCAGTGGTTACACGGCCACAATCGACTACACTTGTACGGAGACGCTTACAACGGCCGCTTGCCTCATCAAAGTGTGTTCAACTACCACAGTGAGGCATGTCAGCCCTCATCGATGCGCACAAAAGTAGTTGGTCCATGGAAGACGTCCACAGAGGTTACAATGAACTTCTGCGCCTATCAAAAATTATTGGGTGCTTCGTGATACGTGTTTCAGCGACACATCAACGGTCATTTGCAAGGCAGCGATGGTACTTCCGCACATGATTTTTCTCAGAAGGACCATTTGTGACCTCGGCTGGGACGTGGAGTAACAAGATGTCTCCTATGTATGTTGAAGCCGGACGGGCCCCTTCGGTAGGTAATCGTCCAGTGGCCCTGTGCGCATGTCGATCGACTGACGAATAATTTTCTGTAGGGGGCTTGCTTGCTTGCCGACTTACCGTTGATGGGTACGATGGCAAGGGCTTCCTGATACTACGGAGCCTCCCCAATGCATCGCAGTGGGGATTTGGCTACGGGCACATACATAAGATTGCCTACAACATAAGAAAAACGTTCAGGCGCATCATCCTTTGCAACTGCTATCCTCGCTTTTGTAGGGTGATGAGATGCCGAAAAGAAAAAATAGAAGAGAAACAAAAAACCACAGTGTCCCCCAAGCAGACAGGTGGGTGAGTCCAACTGACAGTATTAAGGCAATGAGCTACAGCGTTTGAGATCTTCAACTCGATACGATGTGTGTCAAGCTTGCCAGAGAACACTAAAAACGGGATCTCGATAAGAAGAAATTTTCCACAAGAAATGGGGAAGCGCATCAATGCTAATTTTATCGGCACGGATGTCGCGATGCCGAATATGGCTTCCGCTTATGGAACGCCATGCACAGTGACAGGCACAAGATACCCTAATGGATGAGATCTCGGGTACAACGTGTGTCAGCAGCACCAGCGTCGTAAGGATCAGCGCTACATTCAGATTGGGACAGAATCAGCCCGCCAAAGAGTGGAACTCTCCTTGTTTCCCTCTCGTTGGTGCGGGCCCCGGGGTGGGAGGCGATGGACCGGGGCCAGAGCTCAGAGTGGCTCCGTGATGATGTTGGAGCTCTCGGAGTTGTGAGTTCGCAGACGCATGTTGCGTTCCAGGGCCTACAACCGACTTTGTCTTGATAAGGGCTAGCGTGCACCTTCTCGTCCACAGTTCCGTTCCACTCCGGTGCCTGTTCGCATTCCAGCGGACTGCATCCGCCCCCCGATTGGGATCCTCCCCAATCTAAGAAAGTTCATGATTTTGGCCCCGCCACGGCCTCGGATACCGTGTCCGCGAAGCACTATCAAACACTCCCTGCTACTTTTGCATGGTAGACAAGTAAAGTACTTGTTCCGTTCCTCACACTGTGTCTGGGGGCTGGTCCCGTCGCGGCGGTAGATGCCCGTTGTAATAACATAATTCTGCTGCTTCGGATTGGAGCGTTAGGGATGGAAGTAGACGAGAAGGAAACGAGGATATTCCCCCCCCACCTGCCCTTTCATGCTGCCCCCTGTCCAGCTTCACCAGCTGGGGATGGGTTTATTTCCTCTTTTCGCAATCATCGCATCGTAGGGGAGGAACCGCCAGACCGGTCGGTTGATCTCGACGGGACTCAGCCCAAATCTGATGTCAAATGTCCGTGACGTCTCGGGCCTACTGTGGAAGGTTTCGGCGGGGCCGGGGCCGGGGCCGGTACGACCGCCGGTAATGGTACCAAAGTGCGATTAAGGTTGGAAATGGTTTTGGTAAGTTGTTGTGCACATTAATTGCCGCTAGAAGTCTGTCGCTGTGAGACCTGCCGATGTTAACATCACGGAGCAGCAAAGTGCAACGTCGTTTGGTTACAAAACGGGATCTCCCCCAGCCTGTCGTAACCTCGAATCTCGATGCACACCTAGCCACGAGAATGGACAGGGAGAGGAAAGAAGAAAAAGCACCCGACTTCAGACTCTCTCCACTACAGAACGCCGGTGTGCACTATGGTAACTACCTCATTCTCACCAGACTCCGAGTCTCGGTAACTCAAGTCGTCCCATGTGCGCTTGCTTTCCAGATCCACAGCTATCAAGTTAACTTTACTGAGTCCCGGTCGTCTCGTGTAAATACAAAATGGCAAGGTTACTACCAGTAGCAGGCGGGTGCCCTGATATTCCCCTTTCCTGTTTGGATGCTCACTCACTGTTACTGTACCAGGCTGTCCTTGCTTTCCCGCCCTGGTCTTGTCTGCTGTCAACCGGCGGTTGCCCTGCGAAGACGATCCAGGAGCAGGTACAGTTGCACGTGTGACGCGCAAGTACCTCTACCTCTGCTCTCTGAGAGCCCCCCGCCACCCGTGACTGTAGAGGCAGGTCTCTTTCGGTTCCGGTACGGAGTCAAGCGCCCCCCTCCACAATCCTCCCTCGTACCTCTCGCCTCGCTCTCTCCCAACCCAGTGCCTGAGCGGCGTTTCCTGCATGGTGGAGTCTTCCCGTCATTTGACAGCTGCGGCGGGTGCCAAAATGGCGTTTTTCCGACATTCCTTCCTCTGGGTTTTTTGGGGCCTCGCTTGCCCTTTTCCCTCCGCTCTCTCCACTTTTCCTTCTCGAAAGAAGCTCAACCTGGTTGAAAGTTGAAACGACCAAGCGCCGTTGGGTGGCCTCTCGTGGTTGCCAATGGGCCAAGGATCCCTCATAGCCTTCTCCGCTTCTCGCTGCTCAGGCAGAGAGTTAGTGTGGCTCTCATCGTCTCCGTCTCCATTTTCATCTCCATCCCCACCACGTCCCTTTGATCGCAGTTTGGACGATTCCTTCTCGACACTGCTTGGCTTGGCTGCTCTCTCCGCCTCCTCTCCCTCACCGTGTGTTATTGCCAAGGGTCACAGAATATCAAACCGATCATCGTCTGCGCCTGCCTCGCCTGCAGGGGCCACGTCTGTACCTTTGACCTCGTTTCTTCCACCCACGCACGCGTCCACCACAAGCGAGCATGAGAACTGGAATCTGTCTCAACGAAACGACCGTTGCTGTCTCTGCCATTGCCGTCGACCTCACCATTATGCGGTACCATCCTATGGTCAAGTCAGGTCCTCACACCTTTACTGGAGTCAAAGCAGATCCCCACACAAACCTGCATATTTCGTCCTGCCGGCATCGCTATCCCTTTTTGTTGTCTATTTACCTCGAAGCACCGACAATCGGATATCCGCCTGTCCGAGTTCACGACAACATCGCGTACCTTGTCAGGCCGAGAGACATTTTGCCCCTTTTGCTCAAGGACCCTGAATGCCGCAATAGCAACACCCAAACGCCGACAGGAAGTGGTCGCCGCACAACATCGCCCTAAGAGTCCAGTCTGCCCACCACGGCGGGTTTACGGGCTGCATCTACGGTCTACGGCGGGTGGACGAACGGCAGCACTACTACTACCACCACCACCACCACCACCACCACTACCAGCAGCTGTCCAATGGACGTGTCCATGATTCCGCGCCACACCCTAGTCCATCGTCTCTGATCTCCTTACCGCATCTTCACTTCATCTGCAGGATTCATGCTGCTTACTCTCCTCTTGTTGCGCACCTCTGTCCAACCAAGATGGGATCGACGATGCACAACCAGGCAACCCTCCTTGCGACCCACGATATGATGCATCCAGTGCCCCTCCCAATCCAGCAGGCTCATCTTTTTTAGGCAGCTTTGCTCAGCTCACGTCTCTCTTTTCGTCTTTGTAGTGCCTACGCACTCCCTTCCTTCTCTTTGCTTTTTCCCGTGACCGCCGTTGCGTTCGGGCGCCTGAGAGAGATAGGGACCGAAATGGACGACATCTAGGGACTATAGTCGTGGCCGCCTTGGTGGGCGCTGCGTATGCTGCTCGGCCACAGAGACGACTGCCTACTGTCACCTCGACACCCCTTGTGGGATCTCGCCCGTTTCGTTCGATCTCATGCAGGATTAAGACGACCCAATATAAAACACCACCAGCCCTGGTCCACGTCACCCCCGGTCGCCTTACATTTACACGCTACTCGATTGACTTTCCGCTCGATGGCAGCACACCATCCATCACCGCTTCGTCGGGAGTACTTCCTCTTCAGGAAGCCATCTCCTGACCAGGAACAAACCATACCGAGCATTCTGGCCCACCTCGCTCCGCTTTACTGGATCATGCGCCAGATCCGGCCATCAGTATCAGAATATCACTTCTCGACCCTCACGCTGGATTGTTTCCGCTGTGTCTGCATGGGTTTGAGGCCAGGATCTGGAAGTATCTTTGAGGTACACCGAAAGTAACGATACCGTACCTCAGTGGCCATCATTGATAGGGTTCGCCGATTCTATGAACACGGCACTGCTCTCACCACAACGCACGAGATTTCGGCAGAAACACATGTTTTGTTGTGCGGTTGGCAAGCTTTCACCGGCATATCGATGTCCAAGAAAGAGATCGCCTGCAATGGCTTCGAATCAATGGGCGGTAAAACCGGCAAGTCAGCGCCAACCGAGCAACTTGGAAACTCATCTCGACTCGAGCCATTTGCATTACTGCTGCCGGGAATGTCAGATCATGTTCGTGTTTGTCGCGCTGACCCATACGCTGATCCCCATCGTCGAATGCCAGCGCGGCGTCCTCCCAACATGGCTCACAAGCCAATGCCACCACACCAACCCTGGGACAATATGCCGGTACGTTATTCAAATTGTTGCAGTTGACACATGCAGCCACCCACAATGCAGACCTACCTGTGGCGGTCGGGGTTCGGCTTTTTCCCTTCTGCCCCAAGTCTCGCGTCTCGTTAACTCCTCAACACTCACTGCTAGATGCGTTCTGGAGAGAGGCATGCGACGTCCACCATTTTCCCCATCCACTCCATGAGTGTGTTGCCGCATTACATGGCTGACCTCAGGTCAGCATGTCTCTGCGTAGGCTCAGGCCTTTCAAGTACCTTTCAGCACTTTATCGTCCTGTCCCGAATCCGAGCGTCGCATCTTTTTCCCGGCTCGCCATGTGGCCGAATGTCATAAGTTAGCAGCGGACTTGCTGGTCTCAGACCCCTGGCAAACAGATCAAAAGCGGCGGCTGGCGGCGGCGGCGAGAATAGCGGCGAATATCGCACCGCCCTATCCACTGATTCAGGCCTGCTAGAATTAGGGCGACTCGGCTAACAACATTTCCACTTCCATCATCTAGTCAACCTGTCGTCCTCGCCAGCGGACGAGCAGGGTGGCATTCACCCATCGCTCGACTGTACACTCACACGAATGAGGTGTGCTGATACTGGTCACTTGATGATCTGCCGTCCCTGCAATCGGCGACTGCTCCTGCAACCATAAGCCGTGTGGTTACGTCGAAGCCTGAAGATCCTGGGCAGAAGATCGTACCCCCGGTCTACTTGGGCACCGTCAAGACCATGTTGCAGGTGATCTTGCTTGGACAGCTTGGCCGGTCCTATCCTGTTTGATCGTGAGCCATGCGAATCTCCCGAGATAAAGCTGAACCATTCAGGCAGCATAAACACAGCCGGCAAAATGGTACTATATGCCGGAGTCTGGATGGAGCGTCAAGAAGGTACACCGATTTGAACCCTTGGATTACGCACAAGCGTCAGTCGACGAGGGTAGCACAAAAATGGCATTGTCTTCGTCCTCATTGCTGCAAGCTCATCCTGCTTCACAACTTCAATACGTCGATGACACTGGAGCAAATATCTCAGGAGTGAGCTCATTTGGGCTAAAGCGCTTACTAGATACCATACATCAAGCTCTCGCCCGTGATTCCCAGGATCTGGCTCTGGTGTGCCAACTATGCTTGGCTCGTGGTGCGATCGTCTGATCTGGAGATCGGTCTGCCACGCAGGCCACACACACGCTGTCATCTCGCATCTCTACCTGGCGAACAACATGTCATGATCAATGCCACTCACCTTTCATGACGAATCGGAGGAGGCCAAAGGGCCAGGGAACCCGACCGGTGAGAGGTGCTGCATCGGCACTACCATCTGGACCCCCCTTAGCTTTCGGGCGACCGTTACCAAACGTAGGATGCATCGGCTTTCATCGAAGGCAGAATGGCCCGACTGCTATTATCTAAATTCCGTGTATTGTCACACCGACTCCAATTAACAACTAGTTCGGGGCACATCTCCAGAGACCAACGTCTCGACAGTAGTGTCAGATGTTGCAAAAGAAACTATCTAGCGCCCGAAGAGGCCATCAACCCCGCTTCCCGGCCGTGTGGTTCGTACTCAGGGCCCTCCCGTTAAGGAGATTAGAGAGGTTGGCGAGACAGGCAGCCCCATGCTCTTTTCTACGTCTCAACAACGCGATCAAGCCAGAGACAGCTTATGGTCAATTGCTTACCAGTTGAAACAATTCCCCGCCGCAACCACGGGAATCTGGCACAGAAACGGTGTTGTGCCCGGCTTCTGAGAGGCTACGCGCAAGAGGTCTGGATCGCAGGACGTACACACGACCAGCGTCGTCGGATGCAGGTTTCGGCGAGAAAGAAGCAACAGCACAGAATCCCTCTACACTGGCGCCTACCGCTCTGCTACAGAGCGGAAGCTTCATCGGACATGGTGCGGCCGAAAGAATACAGACATGAGCTGTAAGTTTCCAGCCCAAGTCTTCCAACTAACCTGAATTCCTCAGAGCAATTCACATCTGTACAATGCCACGTTGCCTGGAATGACCTCACCTTCTACCTGCTTGGCAGGATTGTATCTTTTTACCATTCGGATTTACCATTGCTAGCCAAGAATAGCCGGACGTCATGAACACCATGCAAGCCCTCATTCAACCTAACTAAGCCAAACTCTTTTCCAATACGATGCAGCCATGGTTCATAATAATGCAGCAGTCATCTTAGAAACCAACTTCTTGGTAGCAGGGAAGCGAGGATAATTGGCACCGTCGGCATCATGGGTGCCCAGGCCGACAAAGCATTACTCAATCAACTCATGATCTGATGGTGTCGCTTACCTGCTTCCTCTGACAACAATACGGGCGTTGGTTCCACGCGTCATTTTTCACTTCTCAACCCTTAGGTCGGCTTCGTTTGCTCGCAACTTCGAATGACCAAGCCGACAGCAAATCCACCACGAAATAATAGCTTCATCTCGTTAACCCCGACCACGTACGTCTTTGGGAAGACTTGGTGTTCCGTCTGGGGTAGTCCGTCATACGTCGCACAACAGCAACAGCGAGGGCCAATCCTGTCACATTTCAACAATGGTTGGTTTATCTCAATATCAGACCATAGCCGAGGCCCTCTATGGCCCCTGTCAGACTCCTTGTCTGCTGCTTGTTACGCTCCAACGGCCAGCAATAAAACACACAAGGACCAAACTTGACGGTTGCGCCAATTGCCATCCAGGAAACGCTACAGCGCGCCTGTTCGAACTTGTTAGTTGAGGTTGGGCTGCTGCCCGCGCGTCGTGTCAGACCGCAGAGGCGGCTTCATGCCCGCCGGTGGCGGACCTCGCTCGCGATAACGCTGAATGTTCTCAGGCATGCATACTTTACAGCCTGCGCTTGCCAGTTCAAGAAGCTTCCGGGTCGAGCTGCCGGGCTGGATATGGCCAGTTGTCACATTGAGATGCCGACTATGTGGACGCGGTAGGACTGGCAATGGGGTGCTAATGACACCCTCGCCGGGCTCATCAAAGTACCTCGGCACAGGACAAACTTGATACCAGCCATAGCTTCTGCTGTTCAGCCTTACAACTCTGGGCCAGTCGGTAAACATAAGCTATTTAAGATGGATGCTTGCTTGCTTGCTTGCTTTTTCTTCGGTGCTTGACCGCTCTAGATCGACGAAGGTGCGCCGTCGTATGATCACGGGAAGTGGCTGTTTCATTGGGAGGGTTACGGTGTATATTGTGGCTGTTGTGCCCTCACTGAGGCCTTCGCGGTGACGGGATTTGGGTCAAACACCGAGTTTTGTCGCCAATGCCACGCACGGCTGGTGTTGTGTCGCTGATCAAAACGACCTGAGCTGGCCGCCCTCGAATCGCCCCGAGATCTTGGTAATACTTTGCCCAGTGTCCATTCTTCGCAATCGCCACCGGGGAACAGGTCGCATTTCAGCCGAACGCTATTGTTTGAGATCAATATTGCAGCGCGCAACAATGTTGGCGAGAATCAAACAGGGCATTTCCATATTCCGCGCCTGAATTTCTTTTTGGTCCTTGCCGACCTTGTGTGAGTGGATTGAGACACTGCATAAGTGCTGCCAATGACCTGTCAGAATGTGTCTCATGCAGGGCCCCCTTATTTATTTTCTTTTTTCTCGAACCTGAATCACACTCGGCCGCGAGCCAAACCGCTCTGGTAAGGAACTTTCTCCGACGTCGTCATACCCTGTGGAATGTCAGCAAGAAACGGATCAAGAGCGTCTCTCTTGAGGTGTGAGCGCCAGGCGGTTTTCGGCGATGCTACGAAAGACACTATTGAATGTTTCTTCCTCATCCCATAACGCCTGTCCCCCACGCTCACTGGGGTTGTTTTCCACGCCACAGACCCTCTCTTTGTTGACGCCTCACTCAAGACGGTTACGGTTTTTTTTTCTTTTTTTTTTCTTTTTTCGGGGGGGGGGGGGGGGGGGGTTTTTTTTTTTTTTTTTTTTTTTTTTTTTTTTTTTGGGGGGGGGGGGGGGGGGGGGGGGGGGGTAAGACAAAAGCCAACCGACCGTGTTTCTCGGTGCAACGCTTGGGAACCTTGTCGATACAAGCCGATGGCAGTCTGGGTTGACGCAGTCAATTGTGCTTTCTCTTGGATTTACGCCAGTCCTGCGAACGAATGAACGAAGCAACCAACCAACCAACCAACCAATTGGCATTGCTGCGGAAGCAAATGTTTTCCGCCCAAGTGTGGCTGAGCCGACGAGTCCTTCACAATGTCACCATTCTCATTGGTCCCATCGGCAAGTGGTGCCTCCACTAGCCGAACCCAGCACCCGCCGTTGCACTTTCTCTCCTCCTTCCGGAAGGAAAACGAAGGAACCCGGTCGTTGGGACGTACACAAGCCACCTAACCAAGTGCCACCACATCCAGCTGAACAGGTGAGTGACGGGTCACGAGCCACTGTACAAAGCCCCTGGTGGGCAGTTGGTTGGTGTACCTAGCTTTACAAACAGGCTCGGGTGGGGCCGACCGAGACACACCAACGCCGAGGCACGTAACATCGGCAGCTCCGGCACCCAATGAAGCTTCAATGTTCGTTCAGATATTGTCGCTTGCATCTCGTTGGATTTTCCTGTCTGCTTCCGCGTTCCGTATTCACATCCGTCCGTACCTTGCATACGAGTCACTGACTCTTGCTCGCATCGCCCGCAGACTTGATTCCGGCCCCGACAGGTAAGAAGAAAACCGGGGCCTACCCTTACAAGTCACCCTCCGTCTCTAAGCCAGGTAGCCCGGCAAATCCGCTACCCTGTTCTCTAAATACTGCCGGCCGGTTGAAACAGTTCACTTTACGTAGAACCTGGCTCAAGCTTACAAAACGTATCGTAATGTGCATCTCTGGATCAACGATCCGTCAGCTGCCCGGATCCGGACCGACACCTACCTTGAGCATGCGACTAAACTGAGTAATGGTCTTCTCCACAGTCCACAATACATGACTGCGAAGTGTTGCTGTTGACGGGTGCTGAAGGCCTCACCGCACCTCGGAAGCTTGAATATGTACTCCGAACCATCGGGTACACTCACCGACCCGTTGGGATTTGCCAACATGTTTTGTCAGCCGGGTGAGTGTGTGTGTTCTCGAGCCAAACCAAGTCGAGATGCTCCGAAGATGCGCAAAACAAGGCAGGTGGCAAAAAGCACGAGCATCTCCATCACGTTGCACAAACGGCAGGCAAGCCGCAAGATCTCCATGGCGGCTGGTGCAGATCCTCCCAGATCAAGCCCAGGTGGCCGGGTTCCTTTTCCGTGGAGATCTAAAGATAGTGGGTTCGGTAGTAGAGCTCACGTCGGTTGTTGAGTTCCACTGCGCCATTGGCCCTCTAGAAGTACAGTAGTACAGGTCGCGCTAGCTCTGGAGTGTACTCGCTACTTCCCACTTGAGCCGTTTTCCACCCAACACCATGTACCTTTACCAGCACTCTCCCTCCCTTGGCAGATCTGCCACGAACAACGTAGCCGACATTTGCCCGTGTGTGTGCGCCCATCGGCTTTTCTCCATTCTATTTTCCTCCGTCGTTTTCAACAATTCCATCTTCTGGTCCTGCCGCCGGCACCATCCGAAGTTGAGCCTCCACCGAGTCCTTACACTACCCAGCTCAGCCAAGCCAACCCACCCGACGCTTCATTGCCAACTCATTCATTCTGATGAAAAACCTTTTGCACTTTTAGGCCTCCCAACTGCCGTTTGGTCAAGGCTTTTCGCCCCCCGAACCCGTCCTTGCACCTTGGAGCGCGGCTGCCTCTTGTATTGACACGAGATACCCAGGCTTGTGGCTTAGTCCCGACTTCAACTCGCCTCCCAGGGACTCTTTCCTCAGCTACCCCACGATACCCTGCCACAGGGCATTCTAATCCGGAGGCGAACTAGTAGCAAAATATCTGTTAGATAGTAACTGTTTCAATTCCCGAGGTGAGCTAGCTGCCCCTGGGGTTTGTTCTGCTGGGTTGTTTATGGCACGTTCTTGCAATACGCCACACTGGTCATCGTAGTCGTTGTCGTCTTCGCAGTCGGCCAGGCGCAGCGACGTTCAACCGGCCGATCCTAAGCGACGATGCGTCCTTTCATCCAAGTGTTTGCATGTTCGTCGTGGCTGAGTCGCGGTCTCGTGATAGGCTTCTCTACCAAGCGGTTCGATGCTCGCTTTCCAGCGAATCAGGTATGTCGGCGACGCGTGGCTTGTTGAAAGATTACGCATCTCCCTGATTTTCGCTTTTGGTGTCTCAAGGCCCCTGTCTACACGTTATTCTGTGTTGTTTTTGTTTGCGATTATTGTTTTCCCCTCCGTTTTTTCCCTTATGTCCTACTAGTTTCTTTACAGCGATGCCATCTGGGAAGAGCATGGATAACCACTTATGCGCCAGCTGCGGCAAGCTATGGGAGACTAGATACATCTTAAAGAATGGTAGAAATGGCAGTGGCTTGGACGGTTCAACCCCCGTGACATTCTCTTCCTACAACCTGCTAGTGAGCTGTTTTCGAGACTACCTCGAGACTTCGGGTTACCCGCGCAACCGAGCCAGGCTTTCGGATAGGTCTTGTAGTCCGTCGCGGGTACCCGTCGGCCTAAGAGATTCGTACATATGTGACTGTCTCCGCGAAAGCCAATGAACTCTGATCTCATCAAGACGCTCAGCCGTTAGCCAATCTCTTCTATGTGAGCCGGACGCCTTGTCTCCTCTTGACAAGCCGAGTGCATTTTTCCAAGTTTCTATTTTAATCAGCCGCAGAGTCCTATGTGGCTCTTCACTTGGCTTTAACGACACAACCCAGTCACAGCTGTGAGGCCTGATATGGGTGAATCAGCCAAATTCTCGCTGCATCAGGCTGTTACGAGCTACCTTAAGCTGCGGTGGTTACCTTTCGGTACAACGTGTTCTCGTGGTCTGTGTATTTCCATTGGTATTGGATGTTGGGAACTCTGCTGCTTTTGTGTTCAGCCTATTTTCGGTTCTCCCCACCCCAAGTTCGGGAGGTTCGGTTCTTACGTCTTGCATCTTGCGTCAGCTGATAGTGTGGACCGTGACCAGCCTCTATGAAAACCTCTGCCTGGTTATGGCCTCTCGCCAAGATTTTCAAAGGGTATGCTCACTATGCGTCCTGCGCCGGTTTGAAATCCCCTCCAACTGTTAGTTCCACGCATGCAATGGACGGGTACGCCGAAGCTTTGTCTCCTTCTACTTGTCTATGGTGCAGGGTACCTGAAGCCACAAAGCTGACCGCGACAGCTATTTCTGTGTAAGTAGATGCTCGGTCTTATTTGTCTACTCTCGGGTTTCTTATTGAATTTTGATTTCTGATTGGTTCAATGAACTGGGTTTATAACAATCGATATGTGCTGGGTATATGGTACGAGAAGTCACTACGTTCTGCCTTCTGGAAACTAGGCAGCAGTATGTCTCATATATGTGTATGAACAATATCCCTGTGTGTGGATTGAATCGACGCATCCTCGGTCGTTCCTACTATAATCCTAACGGGGTCCTCTTGTTGCTGTGTATCATTGAGATGTGATGCAAATGGGTACTCCTAGATTATCAGTGTTCAAGCGAGTCTATTTGTTAACTTGATTCGGTCCTCGAATATATATTCACTGGAGGCTTGCTTCATTTGAACTGTTAAAGATTACCAATTCTGGAGCCGCAGCTCGTCGCCAGACTTGGTAGAGTTGAAACGGAGGAGCTTGGCGAGGATGCTGCGGTTCTGAAAGTCCTCGTGGATTCCGAGCTTGAGGTTCTCGGAGAAGGCAGAGAAGAACTTGTCGAACTGCTCCTTGTCCTTTCTGGAGGAGCTGTGGTGTGAAAAACCGACATTCCAAGGCTAGCGAGCAAGTAAACGGGTAATATTAAGGACTCGCTGCTTTCATTCGGGCTTGCAAGGAGCTGAGACCTATCAGTCCATTCAGCGTCGGACTATGATCAGTTGCATTGTGACTTATCTTGTTTTGCTTGCATCTTTGTCTGTTTCATAACTCCATGTCCGGCCGCGATTTGACACCGACACTGTCGACAATCTGCGCCTCAATTCCGCGATGGGTAAGTTCAATCGCATTCATCACTAGCGGGTCGGCATTGAGGCTGCCAACCCAAACCCCTTGCGTATTGCTATCTTTAAAAGTGAGCATTCGATCAGAGCAAGGAATATGCGCATGACATTGTGCCTTAATACTCAGCTTCTTTATGGCGCCATAGAGCGAATTTGATGTGTCGGTATCTCGTGCCAGTTGCTGGGTAAACCAGCTGTCATTTGTCGACCGGAGATCGCAGAGGGTCTGTTTCGAATGCAACCGCCTCCCTGAGCGGCTATCTTGTGTGTATTTCGGGCACTTGGTAGTGGAGTAGGCCCATCTATGCTTGTTGAGGATTTCACTGCGTGTTCGCCATCGTACCCATGCGCTATGGACCAGTCTGGCGCCATCCCTTCGGTGTTGGCGGCAGCGTCGCGAGTACCTTCGAGCCCATACAGCACCGATATAGCATGGATTTGAGTTATTAGAACCCGGCTTTTGCTCTCCAGCCGGCAGTTCGGGTCTTTAAGATGTCGGAGGACTTATACATACTGAGAACTGTTGCCTGGCTGCCAAGGCTGTGACTCATGTGGGTTTCTTAGGGTGGCTCGTGTTTTGGCACTGATTACTCTCTGTCATGTCTTGGTGGACGTTTTAGAATGATATTGCATGTTTATGGTCAAATTCGCTCATTTGTGCTGTCATGACTAAATCTATTTTGTTTTATAGACATGTGGAATTCGCTCACTACTTTGAGTAAATCTGTTCAGAAACACTTCAAGCACCATAGAAAACCATGCCGGGTGAGCCATACCCCCGAGAAACGCAATATCCTCCAAGTATACCAAGCAAAATAACCAGAGAGAACCACACTGGAATACATGTTGTGGCGGCAGCTTTGTCGAACAGGACTTTTTACATCCAACTCAAACCTTAACAACATTGCAGGCCTGTGCCTGGCTGCCCGATAAACCACAGCAAATGCAAAGATGAACACAACAGAGAACACGGGAACCTTGCTAGAGTACAGCTGAATGTCGTTGTTGATGACGACGAACGCAATTTGGACTCGGAGACGTCTCATGGCGCCGCCGATGTGGGTCCTTTGACGGAGTGAAGAGCCGCAAGATACGGACCCACTTCGGGAGACATTGCGATATGGCCACACCGGACACAACAGCCAACTCAATCACACCCAACGTCACGCGCACGACCATGACACACACCGGAGGGAGATGACCAAATTTGCAGCACAACAGCATCGAGTCATCTAAAGCAATACATAGGCGCAGAAACTGTGACTCACGCATAGGGACCAAGCGCTGTGCACACCCATTGAAGATAATCAAGATGCCTTGTCCTGGACACATCGTCAACGTGAAGGTGGTTGCAACTCGTGGACAGACAGAATCCCAGCACAGTGTCAAATCAGACGTGCACTGGGCGCGACAGAGGGAACACATCGGAAGACACGCAACGGGTGGCGAAAGGAGCACACGGGGGCACGTCACGGAATCAAAGTAACAAGAGGACGAAAACTGAAAACGTGCCTCGGCGAGGGATCGATTATGTCTCAAGCCAATCAAGCCATCCATGTAGAACCCCGTTGTTTCCCGTATGGTACAGTATAACACCCAAAACCAGCCAAACCCATAGTCATTCGTGACAAAACACTCCACTCCCAAAGTCCGTTTGTGCCACCGCGCCGCGGGGTGGATCGCGTCATGGCCCAAGAAAGATTCGTAACAGACATGCAAGAAAACAACGCTTAACCACCGAAACCGTAGAGGGTGCGGCCTTGGCGCTTCAGCGCGTAGACAACATCCAGAGAGGTGACGGTCTTGCGCTTGGCGTGCTCAGTGTAGGTGACGGCATCACGAATGACACCCTCGAGGAAAGACTTGAGGACACCACGGGTCTCCTCGTAGATCACTGGGAAGATGCACGTTAAAACATGTTGGCAGTACGGCGATGAAATGGCTGTACTTACTGGCAGAGATACGCTTGACACCACCACGACGAGCGAGACGGCGGATGGCGGGCTTGGTGATACCCTGAATGTTGTCACGCAAAATCTTGCGGTGACGCTTGGCACCTCCCTTGCCGAGGCCCTTGCCGCCCTTGCCGCCTAGAGCAAGTCAGTACACATGTAATGGAATAACAGAAGGCCGAATGCGGGGCCGGCACTTACGTCCAGTCATTGTGATAGAGTGTGATGGAGTTGAAGTAGTAGTTTAAGGTTGAAAAGGTGGCTTGATGAGGCTCTTGGGGAAGAGTCGCGTAGGAGAGAGTTGTTTAGGGTGAGATAACGTGGGGCTGGATATCGAGAGGAAACACGATTAGAGACGCGCAGAGGGGGGGAAGACATTTATATCAATAGAGCGTGGGCCAGGTGAGCTTCGGGATCAGCCAGGAAAAAGCGGGTACGTACCTCGAATTGGATCACACCCTGTCGCGACGCGCAGGTGAAAATAAAAAAACAATACAGGGCATCATTTTCGGGGAGGCACAGACCAGAAACTGCTGGGAGGGGCTTAATTTACGCAGCCAACCAGATCCGTCACTCTCTTCTTGTCTAGTGTCTTGCTTCCCTTTCTCATCTCAACCCCCTGGGGCCCTGCCTCCTCCATCACGGGATGGCGCCGTCGTCGCCTTGCCATCTGCTTGTCTTGCATTTGGCATTGGCTTGGGCTCTCCAGGCATAGGGTTGTCTGAACTGCGCACTCCAGTTGTCCCTTTCCATGCCAAAATAGATTGGCGGCAGAGCGGGTGCTCAGATGGCTGAGATCTGGGGCATCTTGCCATCCCGTCCTAGCACCCAGTGAGTGACTGTGGTAGCTCGTCGAACGTGCAGCGTACATTTTCAGTTATCGGACGCTAGTTGAGCCATATAGCTATAAGCCATGGAAACTGGCCTTATTCAAATCATAATTCACACCTTGTACTAGCAGTTGGGGTTCATGCCGTGCTCGAGATGGTGACGACGTGTGCTTGCCATGTCGCGTGTGCGGGTCATGGATGGGGCAGGCCGAGATGGAACAACATGTGGATTAGAGAAGCCAAAAAAATAAAATAAAAACAAGAAAGATAAGAAATCAGAATGCAGGCCCCATTCAGCAGCATCGTCCGAGTCTACTGCTTTCCCGACGTGTGCAGGTACTTTCCAAATATGTCGACTTTCACGCGTTGGTCGCGGTTCGAGTGACGGTCGCGTGAACAGGGTCCATAATGCAGATTTGCGTGGTCCAGGCCCCATCGTGTTCGTCATGGTCCATGTCAACTGTCGTTGTCACTCACTGGCCAGCCAGTTCAAGACTCAGACATCCAGCCTCGGCACCCCTCAGTCGCGTAGGGTTGTGAGATGCTCCCGTCGATACCGCGTCGCGTTCGACGCAGCGAGATTTGTCGCCAAATCCCCTGCTCACGAGGACTTGTGAGAGAAAGAATAATCTGCAGAGCCTGACAAAAAGCATCACTGCTCACTTACCGAAGAGCTATTCGGGCATGTGAGCAAGGATATTTGAAAGGCGGTGGTGCTACCAAAATGAGCACATAAAAAAGTCAGCTCAAAAAGCCATTTTGAATAAGCACGATAAAGCAACAGATCAATGAAACGACAACGATTTGCACATTGGGAAGGGAAGCAAAAGGGTGCGAGACCATGACCGCGTTTGATGGACACTACTGGATACGGCCTCACCCTTGGTCGCGTAGAGCAGTCGCGTAAGGCAGACGAGGCAGGCACCTGCCGCATCCCGCATTTCCCACAGACAGGGAACGGAAGGCGGAAACTTGGATGGGCACCTCGTGCCGCATGGGGAGGGGGAAAGAACACTGCAGTCTGCGCCTCTGCGGACACTGACAGTAGTGACACACACTCGATTACACTCAAGGTGGGACATTTGGAGTGGGCCGCACAGGGACCGCTAGTCGAGGGTACGTACCGCGCTTGCCAGGTGCTTGGGAGAAAAAGATGGGGTGGCGTCACAGATGTTGCAAGATTTCCAACCAATCAAAAATCAGCCACCCATACGTTTGAACAACAAAGCGCAAAATCCCGCCCACTGCACCCAGCGCACCCGTCTTTTTGCAAAGCAATCGCGCCTGCCAAAACGGCATTTTTCCAAAAAAGCACCACGCACCCACGCGGACAAGGCAGGCACGCACAGGCCACCTTCCTTTTGGCGCACAATCACTCCCTTCTGCCGCAAGCCCAGTTTCCTACCTATTTATTTCCTTCCGCCCTCCACCCACTCTTCAACCTTCTCTTCTACATCCACTCACAACACATCCACATCCAGCAACCAACCAACTCCATCAACACCAAAACAATCCCATCAACTTTCATCACACACAACAGTCGCAATGGCCCGCACTAAGCAGAGTAAGCATATTCTTGTCGTTATTAGTCCTGCATTTAACTGACTCTTCCCTACAGCCGCCCGTAAGTCCACTGGTGGCAAGGCTCCCCGCAAGCAGCTCGCCTCCAAGGCCGCCCGCAAGAGCGCCCCCTCCACCGGAGGTGTCAAGAAGCCTCACCGCTACAAGCCTGGTACCGTCGCTCTTCGTGAGATCCGTCGTTACCAGAAGTCCACTGAGCTTCTCATCCGCAAGCTCCCCTTCCAGCGTCTGGTAAGCTCAACACGTCAACGTCTAGGAACTTGCAGCTACTAACGCGCCATCCCCACAGGTTCGTGAGATCGCTCAGGACTTCAAGTCCGACCTCCGCTTCCAGTCCTCCGCCATCGGCGCTCTGCAGGAGTCTGTCGAGTCCTACCTCGTCTCCCTCTTTGAGGACACCAACCTCTGTGCTATCCACGCCAAGCGTGTCACCATCCAGTCCAAGGACATCCAGCTTGCTCGCCGCCTCCGTGGTGAGCGCAACTAAGCGTCTTGTCTTTCGATTTTCTCTTTTCATGGGTGGTTTACGACTCGCGTTTGGGAATGCTTGACGAATGGACCGTCTTGGTTTTGGGGGTAATCTGGCGTTTACAATGCGTTGAAGAATAACGCAAGGATTGTACATTACACGGCAGTAAAGGATGACTGCATTCAATGGCAAACACATTATGAACAACTTGCTTCCCACCCACTTGACGCTTGTGACAATATGTCCCGCCTGCTACTCTTGCTGAACGCAACCGACGCGTATAACGCGCGATGCCCACGCGCTGGACGACCCCCCCGCACACTCCATATCGTGTCGCGATTGCCAGCCAGTACCGTACACCTGCTTGTCCTGACGCTCCGACTGCTTTACGACATCCACCCCCAACACACTTCATGCCGGCCTTGTAGATTGGTGCGTGTGATGCCACTTGCGATATCGACCGTGACCGGCAACGAGTCTGAGGAAGCCCATCTAGTCTTGCGCTTCGATGCACGAAACAGGACTCGAGGAATCAATAGACTCCCTTGATCAGCACAAAAAAAGGAAAAAAAGAAAGAAAGAACATGATAACGCAACTTCGCTCGGGTTCTGTTGTCTTTGACACAATACTAGATGTTAACCAAAACGCTGAGCCGACACGCCGCCTCCAATCCCCTTGCCGTGTCGCGTCGCAAGACTTTGTCACATTTGCAATCCTCCGGTCAGACTGGCATCTCGCGAGTACGGAGAGACAAAAGCTCGACTATCTAGCCTGGCTCATGTTGCGCAGGCGATGCCGTCCATCGTACAGAAAATTTATCACGTCTCTGTTTGGGTTGGGTCCCTTAATCGGTTGGGCGGGCTGACTCAGACCGGAACTTCTCAGTAGCACTCATGGGGGTTGATTTGGTTGGGTTTCAAGTCAGAGTATCTGCCCGACCCCAGCACGCAGGCCAAAGGGTTGAGAGAGAGTCGGCACATTAAGCAGGCCGTCTTGAAATTTCTCGAGAGTCTCATTTGGGGCGCGAAAAAAATATCTTCGCAAATTGCATATGTATCCTGGCTAGAGACGATGGTCGAACGAGTCTGTATCTCATAATTGAAGGACGAGATGCACTGATATTGCAGTTACTCACTCGTCAAGTCAGTCATCGGAAATGAGATGGAAGGCATCTGCTATTCGATACGTCTCATCGATATCCCAATAAGTTTCCACAAAGCCCCGGGTTTCTTACAGCTCACGCTCAACCCTCCTTGACATACTTTTCGCGAGCGCCCAAAAGTTTTCCATCTTGGCCCGAGCCAACGCGTCTTTGGCCTCGGCGTCAGATTCGCAGACCTTGTTCCCCCACTTGCGGAACGCCCTCGTCTTCTCTTCGCCCTCAAAAACAAGTTTGCACTCATTATGCGACATGTCCTTGAGGTCTCCCTTCTCGTTCTCCGCCACCAGCCATTCACGCACCTGCTGCTGTGTCTTACCCTCCCGCGACGGCGTGTTCTCTGTCCAGTCGATGCGATCCAGCATAAGTTTTTTGTACTTGCGTATGCTGTGTTCGCCCCCTTCTACGATGACAAGGTTCATCTTGGGGTGCATGACGCAAATCCCCGTGAGTGCGTGCTGCTCGGCGTTCTTTTGAATTTTGAATCGGTGCTGGCCGTTTGCGAGACTGTTAATTTTGAAAACCAACACATGAATACCCTTGGCGGCATCTTTTTCCTGGTTTGTGGCGAGCTTGTCGTGCTTTTCTTCCTTGGTAAGCTTGCGCTCCTCGTTCGCCTGCAAGTGGTTCTGCTGGCGTTCCGCAATCTGCCGGTTGACGAGGTTTTCTACGGCTGTCGGGTCCTTCACTGCCGAATCGGCGTAGACACGCATCATGTTGCTCTTCTTGACCTTGGGAGGCGGTGCTGGCACGAGTCCAAGCCTGATCTTTGCCTGCTGTTCCTTGAGCTCCGCCATTCTCCTCTGTCTCCTAAGTTTTTTCTGCTCCTTCGACGTCAGGTACATCGGCTTCACCGCTGGCGTGTTCTTCTCCTGTGGCGGCTCCAGCGCGACGGGGTGCTGGATATACTCGGTGACAATAGTGTCTTCCTTGTTGATCTTGAGATGGGACTCATCTTCGATATTATCGTACGTGCCATCCACTAGTCCCTCGTCGAACCATTCAATATCCGGAGGGGCCTCGACAACGAGGTTCTTCTCCATGTCCATCTCATCCTCGATCCCGGCCTTCCGGGTCTGTGCGGCAATTCGTTTCTTCATTTCCTCCAGGGCAGCCTGCCGCCGCAGCGCGGCAGCCTGCTGAATAAACTTGCCCTTGGGGTGGAAGTGTAATGGCCGAGCCTGTCGTTGTTTTCCGCCTGCGGGTTGCGCTGCTAGTTGCTCGTTGAAGTACGGATTCGACTGCGGGCCGTCACGGCCGCGCCCTAACGCGTCTGGCGTCCTGTAGCCTGATACATTCGCCGAGCTGGCCTCGAACTGTGGCCGGCTGCCCGATGGCTTCGCATCGCTTGTTCTGCCTGGTGGCTTTGCCTGGCCGAGACTTTCGAGGACTGGGTGCAATCCGACATTGAGGCCTCCCTTTGCCTTGGTACCTCCAATCGCCGCTGCAACTCTTGCTTTGAGTGCAGCCATTTTCTCAGCAGCAGATTCTGGCTTGGATACGCGTGAATTCGGGTCATGACGGGGTCCAAGGCCCGTCGAGTCTGGCCGCCGGTCCATCGTGGTGACGCCGAGATGCTCCAACGTTTCGAAGAGAGCGATGCAAAAGTCTTTCAGCTAACCAAGGAATGCTAGAGATGGCGTAACTCGAGAAAGGCGACGCTCGCGATGGTGATGGGTTGCTTCAGTTGATCGCAGAGCGAAACCGCAAATGCAAAGCGTGTCGACGTCGGTGGAAACAGACTGACAGACCCGGAGATGAACGGCGGATGGGAAGATGTCGCGTTGTTGGTAACTATCGTGGTTTGCCGGGGTGGACAGAGGTTCGTGGTCGCCTGTTGGTGTGTCGTCTTGTTTGGTAATGGAAGGCGTGGATAAGGTACTTTAAGGTCGTGTAGGTACCTACCTACATTCCCTGGCTCGCTTGGGAGTGAAGCTCCTGCCTGCAGTGGCTCTGTTCGCAGCATGAGTGGCTGGTGTTGCCTTGGCGCCAGGCAGTTGAGCCAGTTGTCAGCGTGTGTTCCGCCTGCAGAAAAAAAGACCCCACAGATGGCGGGTCCTTCGTTTTTCTGCCGGCTGCCACCGCTAAAAAAAAGTTCCCCCTCGGCCTCCCATTGACCGGTCGCTGCTACTCTCGACCGTCCGCCCCGGCCTTGTTGATTTTGCGATCGACTGCCGTCTTGTACCCGACGCTGGATGGAAAATTTGCTCCTTTCCGCCTCGCCTTCTGTACGGACCCAGACTGGTGTCAGGCTCATTTTCTGAAGCCTCGCCGGCACCATGAACATCTCTCAACCCATTTCGTCGTCTATCGAGACGGTCGAGTTCACATTCCTTACCGACGAAGAAATCAAGGCTATCTCCGTCAAGCGCATCGAGAACGACAGCACCTTCGACAACCTCCTCAACCCCGTCCCTGGCGGCCTTTACGATCCGGCTCTTGGGTCATGGGGCGATGCTCTGTACGTAAACGCCCGCAATTCCCTTTTTCCTTCGCCTCAATTGACTTACACATTCTTTGCAGCTGTGCCACCTGTAACTTGAACCAGTCTTCGTGCCCAGGCCACGCCGGCCACATCGAGCTCCCCGTTCCCGTCTACCACCCAGTCTTTCTCGACCAAGTCCTTCGTCTTCTGCGATCACAATGTGTCTATTGTAAAGGTTTCCGCATGCGCCACCGCGAAATCAACCGCTACTCGTGCAAACTCCGACTCCTGCAACATGGTCTCCTTCACGAGGCTCACCTGGTTGACGCCATTGGCGAAGAGCTCAAGGGCCTCGCCTTGCCCGGTGTGCCTACCGACTATGAGAGCGAGGCCGAAGAGGAAGGCACCTCCTCCGTCGACAACGTCATCGGCGCGAGGGAAGCCTATGTTCGTCAGGCCCTTAAGTCGCACAAGCTTAGTCTTGGCGAAGTCAGGAAGGGCAAGCACGAAGGTGCCATCGAGATGAGGAGAGAGCTCATCAAGGACTTCTTGACGCAAATCACCAAGCCGAGGCGATGCGACAACTGCGGCGGCATATCACCTGCCTATCGCAAGGATCGCTTCGTCAAGATATTCGAAAAGGCCCTCAGCGAAAGGGATCTTGCTCAGATGGCCCAGAGAAACCTGCACGTCAAGGACTCCATGGCGACAGCAGCTCGCGCCCGCAAATCCAAGTCAAACCGCGGCGTCGCCGATGCTGATGAAGGCGTCGCCGACGTTGACATGACTTCAGCCGAGGAAAACGACGTCGAGATGCGCGATGCCAGTGGCGACGAGCAGGACCTGGCGGATAAGGAAGATGGTACAGCAGCCGATGCCGTTGCTGTTGCTCCCGGTCAGCAGCGCTATATCAGCGCAATGGAGGTTCGCGCACGTCTGCGGGAGCTGTTCGAGAAAGAGCAAGACATCATGTCGCTGGTGTATAACTCGAAACCCATGACCAAGAAGGCCGCCAAGGTATCAGCGGATATGTTCTTTATCCGGACCATTCTTGTCCCGCCGAACAAGTTCCGGCCCGAAGCCCGAACCGGCGACTCTCAAATCTCCGAGGCCCAGCAGAACTCCCTGTACAAGATGATCATGCGGAATTGCGGCAACATTGCGAGAATACATCAGAGCGTCGGAGCCACGGACCAGTACGGAAGACCGAGAGACATCACCGACTTGCATCAAGTATGGACAGAGTTGCAAGAGTCTGTCAACTCGCTGATCGACAAGAGCAAGAACCCCGTCCAAGGCGCTGCTGCCAAGAGGAACGAGGACGGCATCAAGCAGAAGCTGGAAAAGAAGGAGGGCCTCTTCCGAAAGAACATGATGGGAAAGCGAGTCAACTTCGCAGCCCGAAGTGTTATTTCTCCCGATCCCAACATCGAAACCAACGAGATTGGCGTGCCCCCCGTTTTCGCGCGCAAACTCACCTATCCCGAGCCGGTAACGAGTCACAACTTCAGAGACATGCAGCAAGCCGTCATCAATGGTGTTGATAAGTGGCCCGGAGCGGCTGCCATCGAATATGAGAATGGTCAAATCGTCAACCTTCGATCCAAGTCTGTGGACGACCGTGTATCCCTTGCTAACCAACTTCTCGCGCCAACCAACAACCAGATGAGCGGTATGAAGGGCAAAAAGGTGTACCGGCACCTGACAAATGGCGATGTCGTCTTGATGAACCGTCAGCCGACGCTACACAAGCCGTCCATCATGGGCCATCGGGTCCGCGTGCTGCCCGGAGAGAAGACCATTCGCATGCACTATGCCAACTGTAACACGTACAACGCAGATTTCGACGGTGACGAGATGAACATGCATTTCCCACAAAACGAAGTCGCCAGAGCAGAGGCTCTTCAGATTGCCGATACGGACCATCAATATCTGTCAGGCACGGCCGGCAAGCCTCTCCGTGGTTTGATTCAGGACCATCTTTCGGTTTCCGTTGCCCTCTGTAACAAAGACACCTTCTTCGACCGTGACTCCTACCAACAGCTCATTTACTCAGCTCTCCGCCCGGAAAGTGGTCACATTCTTGGCGAGAGGATCGAACTTCTTCCTCCGGCGGTAATCAAGCCCAGACCCAGATGGACAGGAAAACAGGTTATCAGCACAATCCTTAAGAACATTAAGCCACCCAACGGAGAAGGCCTTTGGATGACTGGAAAATGTCAAGTCAAGGCTGAACAATGGGGCAAGAGCCATGCGGAAGAAGGCAGTGTCCTCTTCCAAGACGGACAGTTTCTGACGGGTATTCTCGACAAAGCCCACCTGGGCCCTAGCCCGGGAGGCCTCATCCACTCCATTCACGAAATCTATGGACCGGCCGTCGCAGGTAAGCTGCTTAGTGGCATGGGTCGACTCCTCACCAGATACTTGAACATGCGGGCCTTCACTTGCGGCATGGACGATCTCCGACTCACATCAGAGGGCGAGCACGCTCGACGGGAGGCCTTGAAGGCGGCTAAGAACATCGGTCTTGAGGTCGCTGCCAAGTACGTCTCACTTGAGGACAAGGCGCCTAACAGCACAGACCCGGAGCTTCTTGTCCGCCTAGAGGAGGTCATGCGAGACGACACAAAGCAAGAGGGTCTAGATATGCTCATGAATCAGAGCTCTGGCATGGTTTCAAGTGCGGTTACAACAGCTTGTCTGCCGGTAGGGTTGGTCAAGCAGTTCCCCAAGAACCAGATGCAGTCGATGACAACTTCTGGCGCTAAGGGTAGTCAAGTTAACGCAAACCTCATCTCTTGCAACCTGGGACAACAGGTTCTTGAGGGCAGGAGAGTTCCTCTCATGGTTAGCGGAAAGTCTCTACCATGCTTCAAGCCCTTCGAGACGGATGTCCGTGCCGGCGGCTACATTGTTCAACGTTTCTTGACCGGTATCCGGCCCCAAGAATACTATTTCCATCACATGGCTGGTCGTGAGGGTCTGATCGATACAGCTGTCAAGACTTCTCGCTCGGGTTATTTGCAGAGATGTATCATCAAGGGCATGGAGGGACTGACGGTGACCTACGACTCGACGGTGCGAGATGCGGATGGTACCCTTGTGCAGTTCCTCTACGGCGAAGACGGTCTCGACCCGACCAAGCAGAAATACCTTACTGACTTCAGCTTCGTTCTTCGCAACGTTGGGTCCGAGTCGGCCCAGCTCAATTTCAGCAATGGTTTCAAGGAGAAGCTTGCCGGCAGCAAGGACGAGATCCTCAAGCATATGAAGAGCGCCATCAAGCACGCCAAGCTCAACAGTGCTGCGGCCAAGGATCCCATCATTTCCATGGTCAACCCGGCAAGAGTGGCATTTGCCACGTCAGAGAAGTTCTACGAGCAAATGACCAAGTACATCAAGGACAACAAGGACGGCCTCATTCGTGACAAGTCGGGTGCCCCATCTGGCCTGATCAACGCCCCCGCTGTCAGCAAGAAGTCGGCGGAGCTTGTCTTTGCTGCCAAGTACATGCGATCGCTTGTTGAGGCGGGCGAAGGTGTCGGTATTGTTGCTGGCCAGAGTGTGGGAGAGCCCTCGACGCAGATGACACTTAACACCTTCCATTTGGCTGGTCACTCGGCAAAGAACGTCACGCTCGGTATCCCTCGTCTCCGTGAAATCCTCATGACGGCGAGCCGATCCATTTCCACACCGGCCATGACTCTTCTTCTTCACGAGGAGCTCTCCGCGGCCGAGGGAGAGGTGTTTGCAAAGTCGATTAGCGTCCTGCCCCTGGCTGACGTGCTCGACACAGCCACCGTCAACGAGCGCATCGGTAAGGGCAACAATGGTGCTCTGGCCAAGCTCTACGACGTGCGACTCAATTTCTTCCCCGCCAAGGAGTACACCAAGGCCTACGCCATCGACACAACCGATGTCATGGACACGGTTGAGAAGCGATTCCTGGATCACCTCTTGAAGATTATGGTCCGTGAGATCAAGAAGCGCCGCAGCGAGTCCACCTCAGCGACGCCCGATGTTGGTGTCAAGGCGGGCGTCGTCGAGATGGCGACCGGCAACAGCGAGTCAAGAGCTGCCAACGACGATAACGACGACGAGGACGATGACGGTGACGGCGATGCTACGAATGCCAAGAACAAGGCGAACCGGGAAGAGGCTGTGTCGTATGGCCCCAACGACGACGAGGACGATGCAATCCAGCGACAGATGGAACGCGAGAACTCTCCCGAAGAAGACGAAGGTTTCGGGGGTAGTCCGCCGCCGCGGGCTGACAAGGATGGCTCAGATGACGAGGAGGAGGATGGTGACGGCGATGCGGACAGCGATGAGGGCGTCTTGAGAGCCGAGCGCGTTAAGGACCGTTATCTCCGCGTTACTAAATTCCGCAACGACGAGGCAGGAGAATGGTGCGAGTTCACACTCGAGTTCGAGGCCAATACCCCCAAGGTCCTCATGCTCAACATTGTGCAAGCGGCCGTCAAGAAGTCGGTCGTACAGCAGATACCCGGTGTCGGCTCATGCACGTTCACGGCGGACCACAAGGTCACGGACTCGGCGGGCAACGATGTGTCCGTGCCGGCGATCTACACGTCGGGATGCAACCTCAAGGCCATGCAGAAGTATGGCGACTTCATCAACCCCAATAAGATTGCGACCAACGACATTGGCGCCGTCCTCGACGTGTATGGTGTCGAGGCATGCCGAAACAACATTGTCTCCGAACTGGCAGGTGTCTTCGGTGGTCACGGCATCAGCGTCGACAACCGACACTTGAACCTTATTGCCGACTACATGACGCGCAACGGTGACTACACGCCCTTCAACCGCAACGGCCTGCGTGGCAACGTGAGCCCCTTCACCAAGATGAGTTTCGAGACGACATTGGCCTTCTTGAAGGATGCTGTTCTGGATGGTGACTGGGACGATCTCAGAACACCCAGTGGCCGTATCGTCATGGGCCGCCTGGGCAAGATTGGCACGGGTGCCTTTGACGTCTTGACGGCGCTGCCTACGCACCACATGTCTTCCAACGTGGAATAAGCCGGATCTCCCGGCTGCTTGTGTCTATCTTGTTTCCTGTATTGGGGGCTGGGGTTTGTTAGGGCATGCTCTTTTGGCCAATAATTGTATTTACTGTCTGGGATTGATAGAGGCAACGTGACCTGAAAAGTAATTGGCATGAACTATCGCGATGCTTCATCATATACCTGGCATTTCAATGGATGTGCCCTGGTCGTGAAAAGGCAGCCAGTGCCCATAACAACATTGTCGCCACCGGCGTACGGAGGGAGCCACTGTCCCGAAGGGCATGATGCAGTACGGGCGGGTAGTAGTCGGCGTAGAAGTGTTTGCACTGGTCCATAATCGAGGAGCGGGCACAGCGTTGCCAACCCATTCATGCCCGTGAAACCACGTCGACGGAGGGCATGCACGCCACGGGGGGTACTTGAAACCCAAATAGTTGTTTCCCGTCCGGGTTTGCGCAGCGCGTGCACGCCCGTAACTCGTTCATCGGAAGTGAGGCTTACTTTCTGCTTTTGGACACTTCACTATGATGAACCAAACTTGGTGGCCAGCCCAGGCCCGTCCTTAGGCCCCAGTGGCACCCGAGCGTGGGGTATGGGAGGTCGTCGGGGAGGGATCCTCCAGTGCATGTGTACGTCCCAGGACGCGGCCCCAGATCGCCACAGACACTGCCAAGCGCAGCCGCACACGATGAGTTGCTTTGCCCAACGGCTCCAGAGGCGGCCGGGGGCTCAGTGCCGATCTCCAGGATGGTGGCCCGCTCTCTTGCCAGATCGTAGTAGGGGCGTGCGTATGAATGAAAGTTGCGTGCTTATGCTCTGATGCAGATATTATGTTAGACTCGGTGTCATCCATGCCATCCACTCGAACGGCTTCCTGAAAGGATCTTTGATTCGAGCCGCCTTAAGGCAGAGTTGTCCAGCGTTTGTGGAGTGTTGTCCAGCATTCCTGGTGGAAACGGCGGCAGGATGCGGAAGCTGTATGTACTGTGCCTCGTCAGTAGGGATGACATGGCACACGCAACCCGTACCCAGTGTGCCGGCGCATGCATCGCTCCAGCCCTACCAGGCAAGACACCCGAGACACTTTGGAACGGGGAGGGGGTGAACGGCGTGCAAGAGGTAGGCTACACAAGGCCGGCGCCCTTGTAAGGAAGGGTGGGCGTGGGGAGGCGGCCAGGCGAATCCGGCGCATTCACTTTTCCTCGGCTGACCGATATGCGGGTTGGGTTGATGAAACGGTGACAATCTGTATGTAGGCGATTTCCGCGGCATCGCGATGCAGCAAATCGCAGAGACGACAATAGGCGCCGAAGGAGACGAGAAAGTGCAACGCTACCGCGTTTGGGGGCGGTAAATGGGCATCTGCATCTGGTACATCATGCAGCCCCTCCAGCTGACCGTTAGGTTCTGTGCTAGTGCCACGGGAGAGGACTCCTGGGAATCGGATAGGTAACGGGCGAGTTCGAAGCCTGTCGTGGCTGGGAATGGGCCGCGAGAGAGACTAAGACTACGGATGGTCCGCTGTGGGACCGAGACTGAACCGGGTCTGAGAGTGAGACCATTTACGAGGCACAAGGCCAAAGACGTTACCGCAGTCTCCTTTACCCTAGACTAAGGTAACGAGGCATACTGAAGACGTGTTGGTTGGCCATTGTCAGTCATGGGAATCAGGAGGATTGGGAGCCCCGGGCGATTTGACGTACTCTGAGCCGGGATGTTGCGAGTCCTCTGTCTGCCTTTGCGGTTATTGCTGCCACATCTCGTCTGGGCTCTACTATTGTCGTCGACTCTGCTTTTCACGCTTGAGTTAGGAACGTCGACGCAACCAGTGCGTGTTACAGAGTGGTATCGAAGGAAGCAGATGACGAGACGTTCGACATACGAGGTAGTCCTTGTAATTGTGGTTGCGTCAGCTGAAGGCAAAGTGCATTGGCATGAGAACAATTAACGGCCGGACCTGGGTCTGAGATCGATCCTGGCAGAGGACAGAAAGGTATGGGAGCCGTGAGGAACAGACCAGAAGGACCAACAGAGTCCAACCTACCGTGGGTACGGTGGAGTGTTTGCTCACCAATGTGACGCTGCACCAACAACAGCCATGACCTTTTTAGCGTGCAAGTTAGGTACTCTGTATCCATAGGTACCGCAGTCGTTGGGAGAAGAGGCCACGATGAAGGCGATGACACCCATGGGAGCCCAAGTTCCTCTACCTTGACCTTGACCTTGCAAATGCCCTTGCACACAAGTCCCCGCCTTGCCTAACACCGCCCCGCTGAGACCGAGGGGACAAATCAAAAGGGTCTTTTTTGTGCGATTCCAGCGACCGGGGGTTCTGTGAGATGCCCGATACAACGTGCCATCTGCCCGAACGGTGTTGGAACTCTCATGTACGTATGTGTGAAACGGGGAAATACATGGGAAGCGATGAAAAAAATGTGGACAAAGGAGAGCACATGAAGCAACAGGGACCGCTCGGTAAGGCGACACGAGAATGAGATGGTTCGCCAGCGCGACCACAATGTCGGCCAGATATCTGACGTGGACGGGGGGCTTTGCCTCCACCCATCGGAACCATTCAACCTGCGCAATTATGCTTGTACTAAGTTGATTTATCAAGGTATTCGTACAGAGACAGGAAGTGTACTCTCTCGCTTGTCGTGCGGACGGCGACTCGACGAGGTTGTCAGCGAACTCTGCTGGTAGGGTATTATTTTGTGCACTACGGACGTAGGATTACAGAGCGGTTATGAGGAGGAAGAGGGCTGGTGGTTCGTCTCCCAGTACCCCAGGTTCCAATCAGACACACCGAGAACGTGTTCCAGGCAGGCGGCAGAGAAGGCCCGGCTGGCAATGTATCTTTCCTCCCAATTCACGCCGTGGGCACCTCAGTATCTTGAGGACCGAGATTGCCGCATTAGGTCAAGTTGATATACGTACCCAGGTACTCTTTCCGGCCCCGGTCAGGGACCAGGTGGCCTGTGCAAGGACCATCCTTCCTCGCCTCACCTACTTCCCATCTCCAGACACCTAGCATCTGCTGGCGCCAGGTCCCGAACTCCCGGTCCCACTAAGTACACTCAAATACGTACGGTTTACGGATATCTCTGTACCTCTGTATCTGTACCTCTGTTCCTCTCCTCCCACCCCCTTGCATCTCTCACAGCTACAGACAAACATAATCGGACAAAGCACTCTCAAGTGGTTGCCGCACTGGGATTTCGGTCAAGAGTGCAAATCACGCCGTTCGCAGCATCGACACTGCGACTCTCCGCCAAGCGCACCTCGTACTTTGGCGCCTGCTCTGGCCAATCGCCTGCTTACCGTTCGATCCTATGGTCAGTGACGGAGGGTAGCGGAGAAGATGTAGGATTCGCTCCCTCTTGATGTAGAAGTATACCATGCAACATATACATAGATTTGTCTGCCTTGGACCATCTCTTCTGCAGCGAAATGGACGCAACGCAGCATCACCCTTCCTAGTGTTTTTGCTGGCATCCATTCATCCTATCTGATGTGACTTACCAAAGCTTGCTTGCTATAGCTGTGCTTTTCTCTTCATGTGCTTTTCCTCCTTGGAGATCTCCCGTCCCATGGGCCCAACATGTAAATATGCAGGACACAAATGTCCTTGACTAATAGTTGGGCATGAACTTTCCAAGTATCATACGCCTCTGCAGACATTTGTCAAACGAAGCTGCAATGCACAGACTTGTAGAATCAACATTCCCTAATGCTGATCAACTCGACTAAGCACGCCCCATTCTTGTGTTCTGTCGTGCCCCCCCAAGTTCCAACGCCGTAACCCAGGTATCTACGCAGCAAATGTGGTTGCGCATGCAAATCGAACCCTCCCAAGCCGTTCCAGTTGGTGATACATGTCATATACGTGGGACGAGCCCACCACTCTCCCACAACCTGCGCATGTGTAGTGCGTCGTGTTTCCTTCGAGCTCTGACCAGTCCAGAGGCACCAGGACCGCCGTTCCATCACCGTTGCCAGTTGTCGCCGTGTGCCCCGTCGCTTGTGCCGGACACGATGCTCCTGCCTCTGCTTGCTGAAGATTCGGGATGCAATAGGCCGCCGCCGCTACCCATGGACATGGTAATCGGCGGGAGAGGGCCGGACCCCGATCCCATGGGATGCATCGGAGCTCCCATGCTGCGGTTGACCGACCCCATGACTTCGTACCCGTCAACGCGCAGGTCGCAGGTGCCAACATCGAAGCGTTTGGAGCATCCGTCCTCCATGTGTCTAGAGTCAAAGTCAGTACCAGTTTCCACGGTTAACCGGCATCGCTGCGTGCCGTCCTAACTTACCTGCGAAGCGTGTCCTTGCGAGCAAAAAGTCGCCCACAGTAGTCGCACCTGTGATTCTTCTCCTTCATGTGGACGCTCTGGTTGTGTCTCTGAAGATCCGTCTTGCGAACAAATCGCTTGTTGCAGTCGGCTATAGGACAGGGAAATGGGTACTCCCGCTTCTCGTCATGTGTATCCAAATGTGCCTTATAGTTGTAGCTGCGGCTGAAGAGCTTGCCACAGCCTTTGACTTGACACTGGTATTGGGCATCCGCAAAGGACGTCATCTTCCGCGGCGCCCGCTTCGGGCGGTTGTGCTTCATGTCTTCTGCACGCTTTGCCTCTTGGCTCGGAGGAGCTGGCTCGCCTGCGGGCGGGTTCTGGTAGTAGTGTTCGGCACCATATTCGACCTTGGACCAACTTGGAGACTGGGTGTCCGACAGATAGTGTTGATGCGAGCTGCCGTACGGGCCCGAATCTGCCATGTACGGTGCCTGCATCGACCGGGGAGAGGCGTAGTGCGAGGCGTCGATTCCGGATCCATAGTCGTTGACGTTTTCCATCTTGATCCTTGGACCTAGCGAACTGGACGCGTGTCCACTCTGCGCATAGGAGAAAGAGCTCCTCGAGGATGTCGGTCCGGGCGAGCGTCCGGGTGAGTCTGTAAGAGAATGCGCGTGATGGCCCGGGCCAGATGAATGGGAGTGCGGCGGCGGGAACGCTTCGGATCCGTACGAGGCTGGCATCGGAGGGTCGTAGTCGGCGAACTGGTCATATTCTGATAACACATTCGGAATGGAAAAGGACGAGGAGGATGGCGCCATGACGTTCGACGGGGCCCAGTCGGCTGTTGTCCGAGGATCTAGAGGCGGCAAAGAAATGTCGGCATCGGCTGCCAGACCTGCAGAGCACAATTGGCCGGCAGCGTACAAGGAGGTGATTTTGTACTGTTGAGCCGCCAGGCCCGGGGATGGGTAATCCAACGAGGAGCGCTCCGATGGGCAATAGGTGTGAGTTGGAGATGCCGGTGACCGTGTTAGAGATGGTGGTGTGAGGTCCATGACTGGTTTGGCCACAGCCGTTTCCCGTTCCTTTATCGATTTCCCCCCGGGGTTGTTGGACGCAAAAGCTCAGTTTATATACCGGCAGGGCGTTGGAGCAAGACGCAATGAGGAGCTGCAAGGCGAGGGGGGTGGAGGATTTCCGGTTGGGTCTCGGGTGGGTTTGTGTGAGTGGGAGGAGTGTGTGGATATGTCCAGATCGGGAGGACTGCGTATCTGATTGGCAACCTTGTCCAAGAAGGCTGAAGGACAGAAGGCAAGATGGGGAAGGAGACGGTTATAAAGAATCTGTTCACGTCTAGGTAGGAGCCAAGTCAAGGAAGCAAACCAGGAGACAGCAAGGGTCTTGTTGGAGAGAGGAGTGTGCAAAGCAATGGAGCGTACGGGTGTGCGTAGAAAAGGACGAGTAGTGCAGGGCAGGGGAGAAATAAGGTAAGGTAGCTTAAGGTAAGTGAGTATCCGGAAGACGGGAGCAACCCAGTCAAGAGGCTCCGTGTGTGGATAAGGCCAATGGGTCGAAGGGACCTCAATCGTCGCAAGCAGGGTTTGGTTGTCTGGAGAGTCGACAAGAGACAAAAGAGCAAGGCAGACCGAGCTCGTTTGTCCTGCGTCATCCGAGGCAGATTCTGGTAAGTTTTATATGGGTTCTCATGATCCCAAGCTCCTGCTTCTGCCTGGCCATATTTGGAAGCAGAACGACCCGGTTGCAAGGTAACATGGACAGACAGCAAGAGGCTGTAGTGCATGTACGGATATAGCACGAATCGGAGAGGATGATGGTGGAAGAACGGTTGGGTGTCAGGCAAGTGACAATTGGCATCAGCAGAGAAAGCAACGCTGAATATGTGGAGAAGCAGCCCATGTAATTCTGTCAACGGAAGGAAATCGGGAAGTCAAGAGAGAGTGTGGGAGAGTGCGAGCAAGATGCAGACGAAATTGCCAAAAAACAGGTAGAGTCCATTGATAGAAACCAGCAAAGAGATGAACAGGAAGGACCAGCAGCAAGACAGGCAGGCTAGAATGGTGGGCCGTGTTGGTGGTTGGACCATCCCGCAAAGGATTCGACCAGACCCGGCCTCAGCCAGGGAGGGGTGTCATTGGGGGCGGTGCGAGACGTGGAGAAGAAACAGGGAGGAAGGGGGGTGAGAGTATGGGGGAGGAGGATGCGAGTGAAGCGACCATAGGGTATGGACGAGAAAATGGGAAGTGCTATCTTGTACCATGACAGCTGCAGACATTCCGGATCTGGATGATATGGCTCAGAGAAAGGCATAGGCAGACCGAGAAAACAGAGTGAGAAAGAAATGAGACGAACCCCACGAGTCACTCGCCTCGGGGTTTCTTTGAAGTAGACCGAAGTGCACCGAGGAAGGTTGGGGGGG